>CAKOAT010134043.1:285753-360071 GCA_932364175.1 Eruca vesicaria subsp. sativa
TTCTTTATAAAACGGCCCCTGAACCTTTGTAAATTGCAGAAATAACCTTCCAATGTCGCCCAAAACTTCCAAATGTGCAATCTAGACCCTGTTATATGCAAATGAACAATCTAATGCAATATATACACCTAATATGCAACCTCATGACCATAATAAGCTAAAATGTGAATCTAAAACTCATTAAAAATATGAAATATCAGTCATCATCTCCATCTTCTTGATTATATTTATTTACGGAATTCATGGTGTTTTGCTAATATAAGATAATGTGTCACTTTCATAGAACCCTGGGTTTTGTTTTTCCTGTCGCTGTCATTGGTGTTCTTCATAATGTTCAAACAACCCTCTGTTGTTTCTTCTCCATATAAAAAAGGGGTTATTTGTGAAATAACCACACAAAAAAAAATAATTAGTTTTCTAGAGAGAAGTTAGAGAGAGATAGGAAGAAAGAAGAGGAGAGAGAATAGGATTTTAGTTAGTTAGTTAATTTTGGATTTTTTCATTGTCAGTAGGTGCAATTTCCCTATAAAAAACTTAATTTATATATACAGTATATGACTGAAAGCAAAAGCAATAAAATACTGCAGAATATACATTAATACACGTAGAAAGGAGAGACTCTCAAATCTCCAAACAATAAGCCAAAACTCTAAATATGCTAACTGAGGTGAGCAAATCTCTCTTCCATGCCGCTATAGAACATCTATAATTTCACAACCTGACAGACGAAAAAACGCAATCAAACAAAAAACTGCAAGAGCTTGTCACACTTCTGAAGACGACGAAAAGAGTAAATGCCTATTCCAGTTTCAGACCTAAATTGAGTCTCAAGGACCATCGAATTTCAAGCTCAATCATTTAAAAACCCAGCTATTATGTTTTTCATTGTGTTCGAATATAAATCTATACCACTTTAAACTTTTTAATCCATCATTCCTTTTTTTAAACTACCATAAAATATTTTTACAAATACAAAAAAATAACTATCTTACTCATACCGATATAAATTATACAAAATTATTGCATTATTAAACTACAGTTATATATTTTCAAAAACATGTCTGTGCATCTTCTGGTTGGAACTCCTGGAAGAATATTGGATCTTACCAAAAAAGGGAGTTTGTGTTTTGAAAGACTGTACGATGCTTGTGATGGATGAGGTGAGCTCTCTTGTACCATATTTTTGTGGGGAAAATGCACATTTAATTCCCCAAGTATTTGAAATCGGCAGTTTTAATACTCAAGTATTGCTCGCGCAGAATTATTCGCCAACTAATAGTTGACTGCGTTAAATTAGGAACGAAATAGTCAACCGTTAACTAGTTAACAGAAAAATAACGGTTTCCGTCAACTTTTTAACGGATGAAAATTTCATTCCTAATTTCACACAGTCAACTATTAGTTGAGGAATAATTCGAGTATTTAATTTGCCGATTGAAAATACTTGAGAAATTTAAAACCTCAATATTTTTTAAAAATATATATAATTTAAAAAAATTCAAGTCAGACACAATTAATATACGAGATTTTTACTTTTTAAAAAAGATTTTTGAGTTTTTACAATGACATGTACAATAATAAAAATAATTATAGTTGCAGTTTATTGTTGATATATTTCATGTTTATAAAATAACTTAAGATGATTTTTTAAAATAATTTCAAATTAAGAAGATTCTCAATTTTAACAAATATACAACGGAACAAATATACAAGATACCTTTTTCTGAAAATGGATTTTGGAGTTTTACAAAAGAAAATAAAATAAGATAACGCATTGCATTGCATTGATGATGTACAATATATGATAGTCTAAAGTAGAGGTAACTACATATGATTGTTTAAAGTAGGAGTAGAAACTTTGGTTATTTTCGGTTCAGTTCGGTTCGATTTGGTTAATACAGTTCTCGAAATTTTCCATCTAAAGTAAACCATAATTAGTTTGGTTTGGATCAGTTTCAGTTTGGTTTAATTGTTTTCCTTGAGTTTAGTTATTTTAATAAAAAATTTGTTTTATGTAAATTAAATATAATATAAAACTGAAAAAAAAATCTGAAAATCACCATTTTTTTATAAGAACACAATCAAACCAAATTAACTAAAGTAAATAGATTTTTTTTTTAAAAAAAACATTAATAAAGTTAATCGTTAGTGTTAGGATTTAAGTATATTGTATAAAGTTAATAGAGACTTTAGTTTTCAAATAATAACAAAGCACATTGTTTTCTCGGTTCGGTTTAACTCGGTTCAGTTTGGTTCGGTTTCATTCGGTTGGATATTTTTTTGTCATCCCTAGTCTAAAGTAGAGATCTAATTTACAACATATGATTCCGTAAATGATATGAAATCATCCATATGTGATTTTATAAACATGAAGTACATCAACAATAAACTGCAATTATAACTATTTTTATTATTGTACATGTTATTGTAAAAGCTCAAAAATCTCTTTCAAAAAGTAAAAATCTCAAATATTTGATTGTATCTGACTTGAAAATCTTTTAAATTATATATTTTTTTTAAAAAATATTGATTTTTTAAATTCCTCAAGTATTTTCAAATCGGCAAATTAAATACTCAAGTATTTCTTGCGCAGAATTATTCTCCAACTAATAGTTGACTGTATGAAATTAGGAACGAAATAGTCAACCGTTAAAAAGTTGACGGAAACCGTTATTTTTCCGTTAACCAGTTAACGGTTGACTATTTCGTTCCTAATTTCGCCCAATCAATTATTAGTTGGGGAATAATTCTGCGCGAGCAATATTTGAGTACTAAAATTGCCGATTTCAAATACTTGGGGAATTAAATGCTCATTTTCCCTATCTTTGTGTTGTGATTTATTGCTAAAGTCGTGAAGAAAAAACTGATTGCATCCTACTCTATATAAATTACATTGTTATACTTACCACTTACTGTAGTCAGTTTTAATGTTCTTTCTTCCATATTTCTTACTCCTTGCAAATTATCTCACCAGTCCGACAAACCTTCTCTAGAGGAATTGATACAAATTTTCTGCCACAGAATCGCCAGTTTTGATGTTTTCAGCTACATTTCCTGTCACTGTGAAGGCTTTTAAGGATAGACATTTGCGGAAGCCATACATTATCAATCTCATGGATCAACTCACGCTTATGGGTGTCACACATTATTACGCTTTTGTTGAAGAGAGACAGAAGGTTCACTGCCTCAACACACTTTTCTCGAAGGTCAGATGTCTAAAACAATCCACCTTAACATATACTTTGAACAGTGATCATGTGTAGATGATGACGAATACTGAAAAAATGACTAGTCCAGATCTGTTTACTCGTGGAATTGATATTCAAGCTGTGAATGTAGTAATTAACTTCGATTTTCCGAGGACTTCTGAGTCGTATCTACACAGGATAGGTTGAAACAAAACCTCTTTTTTTTTTAGCTAGCTTCTCTTGTGCAACCTCGTTAATATCTAGCTTCTCTTAACTCATGCTGTGAAAATGTTCAGGTCGGCCGATCAGGACGGTTTGGACATCTTGGGTTGGCTGTGAATTTGGTAACATATGAGGACCGTTTCAAAATGTAAGTCCCTCCTCCTCTCCAATGTTCTAATCGTGTCTTTTTTCATGTTTCTGTTTTTGTTTTTGTTTTCTCAGTCATTTATCATATGTTTTGAAAACAGGTATCAGACTGAGCAAGAACTTGGCACTGAAATCAAACCAATTCCTTCTCATATCGATCAAGCAATCTACTGTCAGTAAGGCTGTAACTTCATGAGAAATGTTACCACCCAACGAGTCACACTGTTGATGAGAATGATGAGGCAATTTTTTTCCTCTTAGCTTTGTCAAAAACAACAGTGATTGCATCTTAAGACCAATGTGCCGCAGTGTTCAGGTGTTTCTCAAGCTAGGAGAAGATAAGGGAAAGGATTCTTGGCGGTTATGTAAAAACGATTAATTACAGATACGAACCAGAGTGGTTTAGTTTCTAATCTTTCTCTAGACTTTCCTGCGTGGTTTTAGTGAAACCTGATAACGTTGCACACTTATCTTAGACTTGGAAGTCAAGTAATAATAAAGACAACACAAGATTATCTGAATGACTTTTTTTTGGTACAACATAAGGCCTTATGTTAATATAGCTTTTGATTAGTAAATCATTTGAAATAACAGTTAGAGTTGGCCAATTTTTTTTTTTTTTTAAAACAAGAAATGTTTCTGTGAATTTTCTCTTAATGTTTATTTTAATTTTTTTTGTCAACCTAATGTTTATCTATATTATTATTTAAAAAGTAAATTTGCTTAGTTGTCATGTTCCCCATAAGTTTAGGTAATTTTGTTTATATATCATATTTATAATATTTATACAGATTTTATTTATAAATAAAACGAATTTATATGAATATATCATATTTTTAGTAAATAAGATAATTCTTATGAATTATGTTGTTATCTAGAAATATATATATATATATATATATATATATATATATATATATATATATATTTATTTATATATAAAAAATTAAATTTTAAATTAAGATATAAAAATGATTTATTTATTATATAGCTAAAACGACTTTATAGTAATAATTTTATATTTTTCTAAATAAGATAATTCTTATGTATTATGTTGTTATGTTGAAAATATTATTTTTCATTAATAAAATTTAAGTTAAGAAATAAAAATTATATTATTAATAATTAAGTTTAGGTAATTTTGTTTATATCTCATATTTTTAATATTTATACAGATTTTATTTATAAATAAAACGAATTTATATAAATATATCATATTTTTAGTAACTAAGATAATTCTTGTGAATTATGTTGTTATCTAGAAATATATATATTGATATATAAAAATTAAATTTTAAATTAATATATAAAAATGATTTATTTATTATATAACTAAAATGACTTTATACTAATAATTTTATATTTTTCTAAAATAAGATAATTCTTATGTATTATGTTGTTATGTTGAAAATATAATTTCGCATTATTAAAATTAAAATTAAGAAATAAATTTTATATTATTAATAATTAAATACAAATTATCAATCTATACTATTATTTTAAAAGTGAATATGTTGATTTGTTTCCATGATTCTAGATAATTTTGATCATTTATTATAATTTCTCTAATTTGGTTTATTATTGATTATATAATTAAAATTAATTTATATTAATAATATGATATTTTAGAAAATAAGTTAATTGTATTATGTTGTTATCTTGAAAATATATTTTTCTATTATAAAATTTAAAATTAACATGTAAAAAATCTATACTATTATTTAAGAAGTTAATTTGATGTTTGTTGATTTGTCCTATTTTCCATGATTTTAGGTTATTTTAAGAATTTATCATAATTTCTATAATTTTATATATAATTTATTTTATATTAAAACCAATTTATATTAGTAGTATCAGATTTTTAGGGAAAAAAATACTTCTTATGTATTAAGTTGTTGTCTTGAAAATATATTTTCTATTAGAAATTTAAAATTAAGATATAAAAAGTTGTAATTATCCTATAATTAAAATAAATTTACACTAATAATAGTATACATTTTAGACAATAAGGTAATTCTTATGTATTATGTTGTTATCTTGAAAATATTTTTTATATTATATAATTTAAAATTAAAATAGAAAATTATCTATTATTAATCAAATATAAATAATCACTCAAGAAAAATTATTTAAGAAGTGAATTTGCTGATTCATTAAATTCTCCATGATTTTAGGCAATTTAAATTGTATGACATTATAATTATTATAGAATTAATCAAATTTATCATATTATATTTTCAGAAAATAAATAACTTATGCATTGTCGTTCAAAAAATAATAATAATAATAACTTATGCATTATATTGTTATCTTGAAAATATGTTTTTCTATTAACAAATTTAAAATTAAAATATAAAAAATTATAATCAAATATAAATTAAGTAAAATATTCGTATAAATACTATAATTAAATATAAATCAAGCAAAATAACTATAGAAATATATTCTTTTGAATATTTCTGATGTTTGAGTTTTGTCATTGATAATTATTTGATGTTTTATTTGTACTTTTGAAAACATAAATAATAACTTATTATGTTGATTTTTTAATTAATGAAACATCAACTAATAAATATTCATAAGAGAATTATGCCCGCAAGTGCGGGTAAAGCACCTAGTTTAAGTTAATTAAATTAATTTCTTCAAAGCTGTTTTGTTTTTTTGAGAATTCTATAAACTTTTTTTCAGTCTCAATGTTGTGTAAGGAATTCGTAATGGATATACTTGATTTTTATACTTTTTGTATATCACACTATATTAAAAGCTCTTATTTGAGGCTTCTCCCATTGTCCACGTCGACAGAAATATTCAACCAATAACAGTCCTTCAATCATACACGTCGGATTCGGTTTTCACATTGGAAACCAGGTTTGGTTTTGGGTCCGAATTTCTAATCGATTTTTAACGATGAGAA
Organism: Eruca vesicaria subsp. sativa; assembly: GCA_932364175.1. Lineage (NCBI taxonomy): Eukaryota > Viridiplantae > Streptophyta > Magnoliopsida > Brassicales > Brassicaceae > Eruca > Eruca vesicaria. Next base: position 292,225 of record CAKOAT010134043.1, read on the forward strand.
GCCAAAGAGATCAAGATTCCATGACTTTCTACGATCTCTCATCTCTGTCCTGAGCCTCCTTTGTTCTCAGTCGATGCCGATTTCTCTCTCCGATGACTTCCTGGATTCGTCGATGGTGAGAAGTCGGTAACCTTCAATGGCTCATATATCTCCGTCGGGATTCACGTCGTACCTTCTGTGTATATCGGTGGCTATGTGGAATTGTGACTTTCTTCATCGCCTTCCTCTGGTTGCCTTGAGTTCTGGCTCTCATCGTGGTTTTATATGTCGTTGAGATCGTCTCCGCCATTTCCATGGCTGGGAGGGCATCCTCTCTTACGTGTTGACGCCACGCCGCCACCTCTTTTTCATACCGGAAGGAGATATCTGGTAATTTTATGAATTTTTTAACACTATATTTTGTTAAAGTGGTTGTCAAATGTTGTCGTAAAGGGATTTTTTTCTTTTTAAAACATTGTATATACATTGGGTTATGAGATGCAGAGAAATGCAATGGTGGTTGTTTGTACGAAAGGAAAAGATGGAACACTTTTTGAACTCTTCCAAAGTGGAGTTGTTTTGAATTCTCTTATCAGTTCGAGGTTGTGCAGACATTGCTGTAAGTTGCCTATAGTTATAAGTGACTTGAGGAGATGATATAAAGTTTCTCACTTTATGACCTTCCTTCTTCTTCTGCACATGTTTCGTGTGTATATACTGACACTCAGTTTCAAAACTCGAGGGAGGAGGTATATGCAGAGAATCTCATTAGGTGCTCTCGTGTTCCCTTTTCCCACTTAAAAAAGTGTTACACTATATGATTGGAGAGTTTCATTTCAGATGCTGAAGCTCGACGAGCAGCAGTTTCTCGGCGAGACAACATGTACATTGTCTGAGGTATCTAACCCCTGCTGGACCTTCTTTAATTTATTTTAATTTGGGGTAGGATCTCATTTTAGTGCTAAGCTTGCTATTGATTAATCTGTACTGATCAACAATGCAGATTATCACCAAATCAAACATGACCATTACCTTAGAACTCATGTGTAAAGAAGGTGTTACTGCACAGACCCAGCCACAAAACTATGGAAAGCTGATTAGTTATGCTGAGGAGTCTCTAGCTTCCAAGACCACAACGGAGATAGTTTTTAGGTGCTTGAATTTGGAATCAATGGATCATTTCTCTAAAAGTGTAAGAGCTATTATAGTTTGTCCACTCTTTCACCAGAACTCACTTCAGACATAAACATACCATGGGTTTTCTTGCTGTGGCAGGATCCTTTTTAGTAATATTTAAAACCAAGTTTGAAGAATGATGCTAATCTGGTATGGAAACCAGTCTTTCTTAGTGTTCAGAGTAAGGTGATTTGGGTGGCGTGTATGGCGGGGATTCAGAAACAGAGTGATGTATTAGTTATTTGCATATCCAAAGTGGTAAACAGCTATCAGTCTATAGACACGTTAAGACTGCCGTTTCATTGTAAACACCAATCTTCAATTCATTTTACTTTTGTATAAAGCTTTTAAATACCAAAACTTACAATGGTTGCCCAAACCAACCGTTTTACATCATATATATAATCGGTTCACACATGACCAAAAAAATCTCCCCTTTCTACATAAACATATTCTTACTTTCCCCCTTCTGTTTGGTTTCATTCCCTTAATCGCTGATCTCATTCTCCCACCCCACCCAATTGTCCAACCATACCTCACATTTGATCTCAATCACGTTGGTGGTATCCTGAGTTCAAAAAAGCATCTGATAATAGTTCAGATTATATTTGTTTGATTATTTTTCCTTTCAGATTGGTGGTTATGTTTTTTGTTTTGATTTCCGTTTTTTTTTAGCTAAGCTTTATGTGTTAGTACTGGCTTTGTTTCTTTTTGTGATCTGAAGGGAATTCCCGGAAGACTTTCAAGAACGAGCACCCCAAGAACAAAATTGCTGTTCCTGTGACTGCATTTCATCTTTAAAATTCTTTTGTACTTTACCCTCTTAGTCTGTAAAGTTGTACTTCAGTTAAATTTCCATTGATAATCAGGCTGGAATAGTAGCTGGAGACAAGCCGAAATCCATGTCATATGTTGTGTGTTTGACAATAATGAAGGGTGTAAATCAAAACTGAAACCATGAGCTCCAAGTAAGTTAGTTTCAGCCACATCTCTGGATATCTACTTTGATTTATGTAGAAAGATCATTCTGAACAGATATTGTGTTAAGGCTTTGTGTGAGATTCTAATTTTCAGATTTTTTTTTGTGCAAGGGGATGTTTGAAAACAATCTTCTTACTATAAGGAAGCTTCTCTTTATAGGTGGCATTCTGGAATCTCTCACATTTATCATATTATTTTGATGGCTTTTTTTAGTGTAAACTTGGCCTATAGATTTTTCTTTTTGCGCTCACACGTCAAAGCTCACTTTTGTAAATTTTATATTATTAGTACTCTTTTCAGTGGGTCACTAGATGAAAGATATTTGAATTTGATGATTAAGTTTTGAATGATTAATGGAGAAATTAAGCATGATTACGAGGACCAAACAGATGCTATCTCAGTTCTCCGCAAAGTTTTCATCAAGATTTTTTTTCGATCAAAATATCAGTAGGAAGACAACAAAAATGGGGACAACAGATCTGAGGTTTGACAGCGTAATATAGAATGATCCAAAGGAACTTCTGGATGTTTTTTTTTTGTCTTTTAACATGTGTTAACTGGGAATTTTATGAGTACTAGATCCATTTCCCGGGCTACGCCCGGGTTGTTTGGTTGAATTTTTTTTTAATACTATTATAAAGAAAAGTTTCTCAGTTTTACCTATTTAAGTTCTCACTATAAAAAAATTTAGATTCATAAATAATTTAAATTTTGATTTTGATTTTAAAATCAGTACTGAGTTTGGAAATATTTATTTTCTCCTTAATTCATATGAGATTCTCCATAGCTAACTTGAGAGATGGATCGACTCTGTCCGGGTCCACACTCTTAAAATAAAAAAGAACCTTTTTACCGGTAAAAGAAGATTCAATTCACTTGAACTTAATGCCATGTAATGGTACGCGAGCTGACCCAAAATGGATGGTATTGTGGTTAAAATAGTGACAAAACTGACATGGAATTCAAGAGGTTCTGGAATTCAAATGACTTCAGAAGAATTGTGTACATCCCTTTAGCCGTATAGAAACTTATGAATTCTGAGTTGGTTAGGTTCATATCACATAGGATATTCAATATGCTATTACATATAATAAAATGTCATAGAAAAAAAAGAGAATGAAACTTAACATGACTATATGAAAATGATTAATACCTCGGAAAATGAACAAACTTGAAACTTTTCAACGTGTTATATTATTTCATGCTTTTTTGTAATTTATGAAAGGCCATTAGAGCCTTTCCACTGATGGAAAAATCCATTTGGAGTTTTTAATGTTAAAGAATAATATGTGAAATAGCAGTTCAGTGTTTAATTTATTTTTTTTTGTTCAATCAGAAAATGCCAACATACTGGTTTTTAAGAGTATCTTGTGAGATTAGGTTTGAATAAATTCATATGTTTCTCTTCCATATCTTTTCATTATGTTTAACTTTTTAACAAATTAGATACCCATCAAAAACGTCCAATGGAACTCTTTTAGGAAGCTTTAGATGTTTAAGCATTTNTTAGGTTTGAATAAATTCATATGTTTCTCTTCCATATCTTTTCATTATGTTTAACTTTTTAACAAATTAGATACCCATCAAAAACGTCCAATGGAACTCTTTTAGGAAGCTTTAGATGTTTAAGCATTTGCATGTAACCCTCACATTTCATCATTTCCAGAGTAAAAAAATAATAAGATAAATTTACTTGAATATATATATTTGTTATATTTAGTTTTTTTATTAAATTTATATTTTTCATATTCAATTTTATTATATCTCCGGTGATCTATATATATATATATATATATTGGAACCGATTATAAAATATAAATTGTTAAGCAAATTTATTTTTATTTATTAATAGGTTTTTGTCTAAAAGAGTTGGAATAATAAGAACTCACAATTTTTTTATTTATTATTTTATAAAAAAAAAATTGTAATCTTAAGTTTTATGTAGATAAAATAAATGTCAAACGAAATACTTACTTGTTGTTATAATTTTATTTTGGCATCATATATAGAACGGTGATAAATTTATTTAACTTTTGTTATAATCCACTTGGTCAAAAAATTTTTTTTGTTATACTCTATGTACTCTTTTATCTTTGTTATTTAGCTTTTATTTAAAAAATTGTTTAATTTACAATTCAGTTCAACATTATTTTGGCTTCAGAACTTGTTATACACTTCTACCTTCTTCCTATTTAGAGTTAAGGTATGAGTTCCAAACAATACTTTAAAACATGAATACATTATTGTAATAAAGTGATTATTATATAAAAATGGTAATTTGTAAAATCTTCACTACAAATCGGTTTCCTGTGTCCAAACCAATCATTTGACTGTTTTATTTGATGTGTCCTCTTACTTTGTTTCCTCTTATATTCCATCAACTTCTTTTTTTTTCAATCCTTGGTTCTGGTTTTGACTCTCTAATTTGAATTACTTCGTTTAATTTCTCACATGCATGTTCCTATATATTCTAATGAGCACCAACGCTACGATACTTTAGAAAATAGTCTTTAAGAACCTTCTAGTTTCCATACATAACGGATAATGAAACAATATATTTGTGTGTCTGGAGATATAGTAAGTTGTATTGAGTTTGATTAACATTTACATAAATAACAGAGTAACATAAGGATCTGTTCATTTTAACTGTTGTATTCAAGATTCTCTACAACGCTTGATGAAGACGATGTTTCCACCCTGGTAAGAACTTCAGGCACACCCAGAGTATCTCTTACAATCTGTACAACAACAAAAAAAAACAACGTTTCATGTTAAGTAAGCTTCTCTGCAAGTTTTTTTTTAAACTTCTAAGAGCATAACAGTTCATGAACTCACAAGAATCTCGTCGTCTAGATAAGATATCATGAAGAATCTCTGGTAAGATCCACCTGAAATCCCAACAATGTTAACATGTGAGGGTAAAAAATGTTGAAAATGTGGCTTATTATTAAGGCTTACCAAGTGGAATCCTTAGACCATTAGCAAGAGTGTCCTTAACAGGTTCAGGAAGCTGCTGCAACTTCGTGGTAGCTTGACCCAATAAACCTCTAAGCTGTTCAGGAACGGCTTCTTCAATAACAGTTGGCGACTCTAGCATTCCCTCTAGATACTCTTCCCTCATTCTTAAAGGCCCTTCTACTGTCTATTTCGACGTCAAGATGACTTTGTTTTCTACCTAAATAGACAAATAACTTCTTTATTCTTCTGAGTCTGCTTATACATATCTAGGAGAAGTAATATATATACCATGTTTAGCAGCTTAACGTTGGCGGTGGCCCTAGTGCTAGCATATTTAATGACAATGTACATACTTGATAGACTCACAAATGAAGAAGGAAAGCTCCTGCCACAGTCCCAAACAGAGAAAGAGCAATACCTAAAAATGTTTTTTTTTTGTGTATATTCATGAGAAAGGGGACACAGTGGAAAGAAGACTAAGTCGGATATGACACGAGCAGCAAGTGACCCAGGAGTGTTGGATCCAAACCACTCAAAACTCCATCTGTCTTCAATGTAAGGAGACCTGGAAAAAGACATAACAACCAGTTCATCATACTGTTCTTTTAAAAAAACTTAAAACCGCAAGATAAAATATGAGCACATACGTGGTTGGTCTAGGAGTTGGGTTAAGCCGCTCAAGTATTGTTATCCTCTCATTCACATCTATCTTTTGCATATCACTGATCTCCCCTGTAACTAAATCATTAAAGCCACCAGCATCGTTGAACTGTAACAGAGAGTAATCATCTGCTTCACATCTCCATCTCCCTAAAGCTACAGACTTAAAAATCTCGTCAGATAAATCGATCAATTAAGTAGCTGAATGCATAAAAGAAGAATTCAGCGCATGATTGAGTATATTACAAAACAGAGCATCAAACACAGACTAATCTCGACATTCATGGTCTAATCTGTAATTCTCAGGTAGTTTCTCAGATAGACAAAAGAACCAACTAAACGAAATCTCAAAGAAACCCAAAAAAAAAGTAGGAAGTTGAAGAACAAACTCATATTAACCTAGCAACTAAGCTAGTTCACGGAAACCTAATTAATATTGCTGGTGAGAAAACATGGGTAAATAACTCAGAGAAGAAGCAAAACCCACAAAGTTTCAAACCCTATCTTACGATACACTTCCAGATTTTCACTTTATATTTTCTAAACAAAAAAAAAGAGTAAACACAAACGAAAATAGAGTATTAACCATCAAATGAAAAGGTATACCTCTTCATCGATGAGAAGCAATTTAAGGCCAATAAGGACCTTCGTCAACGTATTCCACGCTTCCCAGAAGTGAATCAGCCTGAATCGTAACACGCCCTCATGAGGACCCAGTGTCAAGTTCTTGAATGGAATCACCTCCTCTAGGTCGTCAGAAACGATAGCTTTGCCTTTGGCACGTGAGGGAAGTTGGGGTTTTCCAGCGACGCCGATCTTGAGGCCGGGAGAAGCACCGAGTTTTCTGGTTGGTTTGACCGGAGTGGATGAAGCGGCGCCAGGAACTTTCGATTTCATCAATCCGACATCGCCGGAGGAGACATCTTTCGAAGCGCCGGAGGTCACCGGAATTGATGAGACAGCAGCTTCGCCGTTGAGTTTCACTGATTCGGGAGAACCGTTAATCTTCATCAGTATAATAAGTGGATTTGTAAAACAATTTCTGATGCAAATCGTGATAAAAATCAAGGGTTCTTTATAGGTCATCGGAGGGGGAAAACCAAACGAAGCCATTAATTAGAATTAAGAGACTGGATGGAATTGATTAGAAGTAAGTAGGGGGAAGGGATTTTATTGCTATTAGTTACAAATCTGAGAATGGATGAAACGCAGGTTATGTCTAAGAACAGGAAGAAGAAACCGAAACGAAAGTCAGAGCTTTTGGCTTCAATGGACGGGCCTCCTGTTTGTATTCTTAAATGGGCCAAAAGTGTTGAAGCCCAAATGCCTGAGAACTTCATATCTGACGTGCCAAAATCGGAGCTCCCCATTGGCTGATTATTTGTGAAGTCGTGGACACTCTAGTTGAGCTTCGTATCCCCCTTTTAGTAGTGAGTTAGATGATGATAGGACGATTACATTTAGTATGTACAATAGTTTTATCTCTTCATCATTTTCTGCGTAAAGGTCTGATGATCAGTTTAACAACCAAACAATGATGAACGAATAGGAAATCACTTATTAGTAGCCAATATTCGCAAAGCCAAAAACAAAACACGAAATACACAATCTCAGGACAGGCCTTCCCTATTATAAATTATTGAAAAGAAAGAAATATTCAAACTCTTAAAATTAGATTGGACAAAAGTCTTAACAAATCTCATGAAATTATTGCATTAAGTAAATAATATTTTATCGGCAAGTAATACCCATATTTAAGTTAAACAAAAATTAAATGTTTTTATAAAATGTTTTTGCCCATAATAATAATGTTTTAGAAAATAATTTAATTCTTATGTATTATGTTGTTATCTTGAAAATATATTTTTCTATTATAAAATTTAATATTAACATGTAAAAAATCTATACTATTATTTAAGAATTTAATTTGATGTTTGTTGATTTGTCCTATTTTCCATGATTTTAGGTTATTTTAATAATTTATCATAATTTCTATAATTTTATATATGATTTATTATATATTAAAACAAATTTATATTAGTAGTATCAGATTTTTAGGGGAAAAGAGATACTTCTTATGTATTAAGTTGTTGTCTTGAAAATATATTTTTCTATTAGAAATTTAAAATTAAGATATAAAAAGTTGTAGTTATCCTATAATTGAAATAAATTTACACTAATAATAGTATACATTTTAGAAAATAAGGTAATTCTTATGTATTATGTTGCTATCTTGAAAAATATATTTTTATATTATATAATTTAAAAGTAAAATAGATAATTGTCTATTATTAATTAAATTTAAATAATCACTCAAGAAAAATTATTTAAGAAGTGAATTTGCTGATTCATTAAATTCTCCACGATTTTAGGTAATTTTAATTGTATGACATTATAATTATTATAGAATTATTCAAATTTATCATATTATATTTTCAGAAAATAAATAACTTATGCATTCTGTTGTTATCTTGGAAATATGTTTTTCTATTAACAAATTTAAAATTAAAATATAAAAATTATAATCAAATATAAATTAAGTAAAATATTCGTATAAATACTATAATTAAATATAAATCAAGCAAAATAATTATAGAAATATATTCTTCTTAATATTTCTTATGTTTGAGTTTTTTCATTGATAATTATTTGATGTTTCATTTGTACTTTTGAAAACATAAACAAAAACTTATTATGTTTATTTTTTAATTAATGAAATATCAGCTAATAAATATTCATAAGAGAACTATGTCCGCAAGTGCGGGCAAAGCACCTAGTAGTTAAATATAAAGAAAGCAATTCTAATTTATCAACGTTTCCATGGTTTTATATTTTGCTTATTATCATATTTTAACTTCATATATAATTTATTAAATAATAAAACGAATGTATACTAATAATACTCGATTTAAAAAATAAGAGAATTCTTATGTATTAGATTGTCATCTTGAACATATATTTTATATTAGAAATTTAAGTGAATTATCTGATTTGTAATTTCTCCATGATTTAGATAATTTTGATTATTTGTCATATTTTTAATAATTTCATATAAAATTTATATAAAATAAAAACGAATTTCTATTAAAAATTATATTTTGAGAAAATAAGATACTTCTTATGTACTATATTGTTATCTTGAAAATATATTTTTTATTATAGAAATAAAAAATTAAGATAGACAAAATTATAATTAAAATAAATTAAAGCAACACATTTGTAGAAATATATTTTTAAAAATATTTTGTTATGTGAGTGTTGTTATTTATAATTAATTTTAAAACATAAATCATAACTTATTATATTGCTTTGATTTAATAAAATAAAGAGTAATAATAAATTGTACGGAAATTATGTCCGCATGTGCGTGCAAAACACCTAGTTTTAATTATACAATGATTTGCTGTGTTATTCCCTAATCTTTGAGTTTTTGTTTTCCTTGGTCTTATATATTCATCGAGAATTTATTTTTCAAGATATTTTTTCTCTTTTTGGTTTTACTGGTTTTTCATTAAAACACATCTGGTGCAGATTCCTGTGGAGATCTCTTGTTATTTGATGAATGGATATGTCGCAATTAATTATTTCATGAAAATAAATATCTATGAAATTATGAAAAGGAAGCATATATATGAAAATCTAAAACATTAATTACTTTGACTTAGGCTTTGAATTGTAGCTGACCACACTCATGGAGATATAAAATGGACCCCATGTTGTCTGCAAGGTTCGGACCCAACAGTATCTTCTTATTTTTTGACTCTTTGTGATCCTAAAGCCTAGAAGGCATGAGGTATCAACTTGTGTGGACTTTGTAAATTCTAATAAAGTAGTGATAATAGTAAGAACTAACAAAAAAAATAACTTACAGGATAGCAAAGAACAATATATGTATAAATAGCCATTGTTCATTTATCATCATAACCATGAGCGTTTTCGTTTTAATTTGGTATCAAACTTGTTTGTGGCATCAAACTTGTTTTCCTTCTGCTCTACTAGTCTACAACTAAAAGTCATTGTCGTCTTCATTACTTCCACTTCTGCTCCTTTCTTTACTAACAACTTCAATTATTTTTGTAAGAAAAATGACAATAAATGTTGCTCTCTGTTCCGGCTAAAAAGGATGTCACGTAATATCCGCCTTCAATGCTCTTTTCATTTCCTGTTTCTTGCAATCCGAAAACCTGAGAACCCTATAGCCCACATCTTTACTTTTGCCTTAGCTGTATTCTACAACCCTAACCAGGGTAGTGTATCTATATCATATTCACACCTTCATTGCTATCAATCAAAATCTCAAATCTCTACTTGCATCCTGAAAAAAAATGTTTTATTTTTTGAACAACCTGCTGTTGCTGTCACAGACATTGAATACAATTATCATAAATGTTGTACGAAAATTGCGTGTAATAAATGGCCAGGGCCGGCTTTGAAGCTCGCTGATCGTCCTTATTCGGATCTATATTCCACACACAATCTTTACGACATTAACAACCAGACCAGACTAACACATTAATACAGTTTTAACCTTTCTCTAAAACTCTCTCTCGCTTTGATCCTATCTTTTTTTCACATTGAGGTTTGTTTGTCTCTTATATGAAAGTGTAAATACGTTCAATTTTTTTCCTTCTCTCTGTTTCTTCTTCTTTAACCTACAAAAGGGTTTTTTGGATTTTCGTTTTTGTGTAGTAAAGGTGAGCCAAAATGGGAAGAAGGCCTTGCTGTGACAAGAAAGGTTTGAAGAAAGGTGCATGGACTTCTCAAGAAGATGAGATTCTAGTTGAATATATCAACCAAAACAGCCATGGAAGCTGGAGATTACTTCCAAAGAAAGCTGGTAACAACTCACATTCTTATCTTCTTTCTTTTATTTGCTTCTCATGGACAAAAGTTTTCTCATCTTTATAAGTTTCTCTCGTGATTTGCGCAAAAGGTTTACTTCGCTGTGGAAAGAGTTGTAGACTGAGATGGACCAACTATTTAAGACCAGACATAAAGAGAGGTCCTTTCACTCCCGAGGAAGAGAAACTCGTTGTCCAACTTCACGCCATTCTCGGCAACAGGTTGCTTCTACATTGTCGTACATAACTCTTTTTCTTGTTATTTAAATCCTCTGTTTTTTTTTTTTGGGTCAGGTGGGCTGCTATAGCAGTGCAGCTTCCAGGGAGAACAGATAACGAGATCAAGAACTTATGGAACACTCATTTGAAGAAACGTCTGCTAAGTATGGGACTTGATCCCAAAACCCATGAGCCGTTACCTTCATACGGGTTAGCCAAACAAGTTCCAGCTTCTCTAACAACTCGCCACATGGCTCAATGGGAAAGTGCTAGGCTTCAAGCTGAGGCAAGGCTTTCTAGAGAGTCAATGCTTTTTAGTCTTTCTTGTGGAGGAGAAGTGAAATATGACTGTGATCACTTCTTACGCATTTGGAACTCAAAGATTGGTGAAACTTTCAGAAACCTTACTACTACTAGTCAAAGCCCACCTTGCTCGAGGACAACATCTTCTTCATCTGCCCTTGTAAGGAAAGAGACTGTTATGGGGATTGATCGTGTCTCTGATTCTTATTCTTCTCCATGTTCTAATAATGTTGAAGATGTCTCATCAGACTCTGCTCTTCAGCTTCTGCTTGATTTCCCAATAAGTGATGATGATATGAGCTTCTTGGAAAAGAACATTGGCAGCAGCTACACAGAGTCACACGTTGCTGTCTAACGAAATGTTCAAACCTCAGTCTTCTGATGATTATTAATGATAAGAAGAAGTATGATTATCTATATAAATCCATATTGTTAGTTTGATAATTTTATATTTTTCTTATCCGTTGATTTTTTAAAGTCATCAGAGCTTACGGCTGTGAAGCCAATTATCTGTTGCCGATCACGTAAACTGCCGACAAACGGGTAATACTGTTAACAAATGCCACGTAAGACTAAAATGTGACGCTTTTTAAGCAATCTTTAAAAGAGGATGTCTTTCTCTGCTGTCATGACCCCACTCAGGCCGAAAAGGCGGGCTTTATCTATTGGGCCTGCTTCCATTTTTGTACATTAGATCAAAAGAGTTATCTCACAAGGTTTGATTAAATATCTCTATTATGGCATGTCTGGAATCGAGAAACCTTCTCGTATGTGAGATATATGTTTGCTGGTTTATAAACGTATAGGCCTTTCAATTCGTTTTCGTCTTTGGCCCGGCCAGTCTAGTATAACAATTGGTAAATTTTAGTTCTACCGTTCGTCTACATTAGACATGTGAGGTACTGATTCTCCACGTGTCATGTTGTTAGATGGTCTAATATTTTGAAAAAGTTAAAATTAATTAATTTTGTTAAAACATTAATATTATAAACTGAGAGACTATGTTTAAGAACACCATTAACCATGGCTCTTAGATATCCCCATTAAGGGGTAAAGGAGCAAGTTTTCACAGACCCCAAAAAAAAACTATAATATTAGTGGGTGATAAACTCGTCTCGCCGGGTTACGTTCGGATGAACTCGTTTCATCAATGTTTTGCGGGTTTAGACCACGTGGCGATCCGCGATTGATCCGCTTATTTATTTATTATTTTTTAAAAAAATCCAACCAAAAAAAAAATTAAAAAAAATAAAAGCTGTGAGCCTAATGAGGATGCTCTTAGCCATGGTTCTTTCAAAAAACAGTTCGTATATATCTTGTGTAAGAGTCAACTCTTACAAGATTCTTAAACTATTCGCAGGTTCCACTAATATGTGACTATCGTTATTGATTTTTTTTTTCTTTTTTTGTATTTTTTAAAGACAAAACATTAAAAAAAAATTAAAAAGAAAAATCTAAGAATATTTAGCTAGGAGCTAAGGGTTAATGATGTTCTAAGAATTGTAACTGCTGGTGCTCTTAATACTCTTACGTAGGGCTGGGAAAAAAAACCGAAACCCGAAAATCCGAACCGAACCCGAGACGATAAAAAGGAATCCGAACCGATCCGAACCCGACATAAATACCGAATGGATCTTGTTTTACGGTATTTCGGGTTATGGGTTTTATCCGAACCGAACCCGAACTTAAATGGATATCCGAAAGAACCCGAAACTTTAAAAATCCAAAAAAACTTATATCATACTCAATCTAAATTTCTAATATGTTTCCAAAACACATTAATATATTATTGAGTACCTATAATAATTAGTTATGATATGAATAATTAACTCAAATATTTAGTCTAATATATAGTGTTATTTGACTGTTACTAATGTTTATGATTGACACTACATTTGAAGTTAAGTTACGAATAAATTTGTTTTGAAGTTTAAATAATGTTGTTTTTTAAATTTTCAATATTACTTCTTACGTTTATATAATTGTTAGTTGTTAACTTTAACTTTTTATGTTTCATTATGTATGATTTTAGTTCATACAAGACTTTGATTTATCATTAATCATGATTTTTTTTAGTGTTGTCACATATAGTTCAATGACAAATCTTATATTGTTGATAGATGAGTTTCATAATATTATTTAGAAGCAGAACAATACGGTTTGTAGAAGCTAAATACACAATTAATAAAAAGATTGAAAAAATAATGAATTTAATTGAGTCTAAATTAGTATTTTTAGAATCGATAACCCAATAAGTATCCGAAACCGAAACTATTTCGGCTTCAACTGGATTTTGGACATGTTACTAAATCCGAACCGAACCCGATTAAACCCGAACCGAATCCGACCCGAATTTTTATAATATCCGAATGGGACTGAAATTCATAAATCCGAAAACCCGAAACCCGAATGAACCCGAACCGAAACCCGATTGGGACCCCGAATGCCCAGCCCTACTCTTACGTACTTATGTGCTAAAAAAAGCAGAGTTTTAGCTCTAAATCTTTCGTAACTTCATTGGTTTTTAACTTTAATAATGGACGTACGAGAATTAGTAACCTGAACGTGCTAATTATTTATTGACCATGATTTGCGTATGAGTCTCAGAGTTGTCGAGGTTTGGTAAGCTACTAAACGTTTGATTGAGCACGTTCTCTCGTAGATATGGGTAAGTATATAATATAGACATCTGACAACACACCACGATAATCTCATTTAATGTTTTAAACTATGATATATCTGTAAGTATAGCATATTATTTTATATATAGTCTCCAATCAAAAGCCGTGATCTAAAACATAACCCGTAATATATTCTATTACTTATATATGAACAGTATAATTTAAACTTAGATCAGATCAGTCGTTTCTTAAAATCCAAAGAAGACACGTAGATGAGTTGTTATAAACAATGCAAGGAAGTCTCTAGAGATTAGGGCTAGCTGGGGATAGGTGAGGGTTAATGGAGGACATTAACGAGACTGGGAGTCTAGTTATTCATTTTAAAAACAATAGAATAGGGTTTATCTGATTACAAATTTATCTTATGTTATTAATTCAAACCATATCAACCACATAGGTAAAGACTCATAAGCAGACATATACATCAATCTGATCTACCCTAACCTATCATTGTCTATACATTATAATATCCCAAGTCATTATCTCAATAAATCAACGGAGCTAGTTAATTGAAAAACCAATGCCTCGATTTTCTATCGTTAGTATTTTCTTTTCCTTGGTTCTTTTGACCGTTTCTCCATGTCGTTTATCCTCTTTTTCATTAAGTCTTTATAACTTTTATTACACTTCATAAATAACGACCAGACTCGTGCATCAAGGAGTTGAAGGCATGAAGACGAACAACAAGGATGAACAGCGCAAAACGCTGTCGTTTCCTGGAAAATATATCGTAAAAGCTACTGTTTTCATCGTTGTTTCTCTCTTCGTATCAGCTACTCTCTTGGGTTTCCTGGGCTATCTCGACTTTGTGAGTTTTATAAATCAAAATATTTTTAGCTAGTCTTTTTATTTTTTGTGCAAATATATAGTGTAACCTTTGTATAGCTAAAGTGTGTTTTTTTAGAACGCTTTTGCAGGTTTCAAACTAACACAGAAGAGATTTAAACCTAAGTTTCCTTACCAATGCGATGTTGTTCCGAACCAAACACATCAGGTCCCTTTCTCTCAGATTCGGACATCGAAATTAGATCACAACCGTTCAGAACCATCCACGTGTCCTTCTTACTTCCGTTGGATCCATGAAGACTTACGACCGTGGAAGGAAACTGGGATAACTAGAGACATGGTTGAGAAAGCGAGCAAAACGGCGCATTTTAGACTGGTGATCCACCGCGGCAAGGCGTACGTTAAGAGATACAGAAAGTCAATTCAAACGAGAGATGATTTTACTCTGTGGGGAATCCTACAGTTGTTACGGTGGTACCCTGGGAGATTACCTGATCTCGACCTTATGTTCGATGCTGATGATCGTCCCGTCGTCCCATCTGATGACTATACAGGTCAAAAAAGCAAGGACCCACCTCCTGTGTTCCGTTACTGTTCTGATGATGCCAGCTTGGACATTGTCTTCCCTGATTGGTCGTTCTGGGGCTGGTAAGCGAACTCTACTAGATACTGGGCTTTTTATTATTAAGCATTGTTTGTAATATGGGCTTTTAATGGGCCAGGGCTGAAGTCAATATAAAGCCATGGGGAGAGTCGCTAGAGGCTATAAAAGAAGGGAACCATATAACGCAATGGAAAGACCGCGTGCCCTACGCTTATTGGAAAGGTAATCCTTATGTGGACCCCACGAGAGGAGATCTTCTCAAGTGTAATGTTTCTGAGCATGAAGAATGGAACACTCGCCTCTATGTTCAGGTGTTACCATATTTTACTTTAGAAAAATACTTTATATTATACACTTACACATGTGTATATGAGTTATAACTTATCTTGATTTGAAAATTGTCTTCAAGGACTGGGATAAAGAAACGAAAGAAGGGTTCAAGAACTCAAATCTAGAGAATCAGTGCACCCACAGATACAAGATATATATAGAAGGATGGGCATGGTCGGTTAGTGAGAAATATATAATGGCCTGTGACTCTATGACATTGT
The DNA here is from genome assembly GCA_932364175.1 of Eruca vesicaria subsp. sativa. Lineage (NCBI taxonomy): Eukaryota > Viridiplantae > Streptophyta > Magnoliopsida > Brassicales > Brassicaceae > Eruca > Eruca vesicaria. The sequence goes on from CAKOAT010134043.1 coordinate 307,964, forward strand.
ACGTGAAACCAAGGTTCTACGACTTTTACATACGAGGAATGATGCCTCTGCAACACTACTGGCCAATCAGAGACGACTCCAAGTGTACTTCTCTCAAGTTCGCCGTACATTGGGGCAATACTCACGTGGACAAGGTTATCTATCTAAAGGTTTATCACATTTGACATCAAAGTTTGTTTTGTTTTAAATTTAAACGTGGTTTTTGTTGTGTAGGCACGTGAGATTGGAGAGGTAGGGAGTAGGTTTATAAGAGAAGAGGTGAATATGAAGTATGTGTATGACTATATGTTTCATTTACTCAATGAGTACGCAAAGCTCTTGAAGTTTAAGGTAAAGATTCCTTCGGATGTGGAGGAGATCACGCCGGATAGTTTGGGATGTGCGGCAACGGAACGGTGGAGAGATTTCATGGCGGAGTCTATGGTGATGACTCCAAGTGAAGATCTTCCTTGTGAGATGGTTCCTCCTTATGACCGTCTAGCTTTAAAAGAGATTCTTGAGAGAAAAGCTAATTTAACACGTCAAACTGAGTTGTGGGAGGAGCAATACTTTCATGATTTGGCCAACAAACCTTAATTTATACAACGATTTTTATCTTAGCATTTCCATAATGTTTTTGCTACTAACCATTTTATTTTATCTATATAATGCTCACACATGCACTTCTTAAGTGTAGCATCTCCCTAAAGGTTTTGCTAGCAACCATTTTAATTATTTGTTTATCTAGAACTAATCTCACATATGGATACACCATCATCTAGATTTGATTCCGGAATAACATGAAGATTGTCACAATATAACACCAATCATATGATTCATATAAATAGCAGACTAAAAAGGTTTATCCGCAACGATCTTACTGTGGCGTCAATGTTTAACTTTTAGTCCCCATTAAACAATTATTCATATAAAACATGTGTGTCGACGTTCCAAAATCATTTCGAAATTGTAGAAAAGGATAATTCAATGAGAGTTATTTTTCAAATAAGACAGAGATGAATAGAGGAACTAAACTTAATAGATTCACAAAAATATTGCTATAGGCTTGTCACAAAGTTTGTAGGTGACAGAAAGCAAAATTAAGTAGTGTTCAAAGTCTTTCAGATTATGTAATTATCGAGGGGATAACAAACTTAAGCTTCATAATACGGATTCATATACCTTACTGAATCAAAAGTGTTCTAGTATACAAAAGTGACTCTCAAAGTATACAAAAGTGACTCATTATGTTGATAACTACAAAAGTGACTCTCAAAGTAATATTCTCTATAATATATCAAGAGAGAATTGATAAACTGCCTTACATTTACACTGCAGGGCAGTTTTCAAGTTTTATTTACATGTTGAGACAGTTTCTACTACTAAGGTAGTTTTTTCTAACTATAAACCAAACCATTATAACTAAAGTTACTTATCTAACTAAAATGGTCCTACCAAGAAAACAAAAGCATTCTCTCTCCAGAACTCACGTTCTCTCACCAAACTAAAAAAATAAAAATTTTGTAATTCTTCTTTCTACTCATCTAATTCATATCAATATGTATGCTTTCTCTGTGTCATAGTTGTCTCAACCAGAAATCTTTTTGGGATCAAAGGAAATAGAGGTGACAGATCCATGGGAGGCTGTAGAGAGGATGAAGCGGGGAAGGAGCAGTCGGAGAACTCAGTTGTCGGCGACCTCAAACCACAGCTCAATTCCATGAGATCTCTAATCCATATATTGTCAAGTCATCTCCTCCTCACTGTACTCGTAGATCAAAGAGAACACCACCAGATTTGGTCACAGATGGATGAAGAAGCTTTTCTAGAGCAACAATGGTGAACTTTAGATTATTTTCACATATGGTCCTCCAACTCTTGTTTATTCTTCAATTTATCTTAAGTTTCTAATTTGTTCAAATTTGTCCACGAATTTGATTTGAAACTTTTAATTTCACAATCCAGACAAGAAACTATTTCAATTTTACAAAATTTGATCCATGTCATTTTGTTTGTTTTGTTTCTATGACTAATTTTTTTATTTTCAAATAAATTCTCATTATTTTGCTAATTTTAAAATGTACAACCATATAATGTCCATTACATTCAAACTGTCTAATTGAATAATTTTGCTAATTTCAAAATGTGCAACCATATAATGTCCATGTGTACACACAAATTTTACTATCATGTACAAAGATTCACTTATATAATATTGTCCACGTATATACCGATGCATAAACACCCACATATAAGAATTTTTTTTTGTTTTTGAGCAAGAATAACAAATGACATGTGTACACTTTATGACACGTAAAAACTTAGAACAAATTAGAAGGTTAAGACAAATGGACATGTTATTTTGTGTATGCTTTGTAATGTGTACACATGTACATCGACAATGGACCAATATATGTAAAGAGGTTGTACATATATAGGTGGATTAGTCGTTACTTACTAAAATAATCAAAGATACAATTGATTTTGACATGATGATATGTGTACACATTATTTTATGTGTTATGTATAACACTAATGATTTTAGCTTTGATACACATGTACACTAGCAATCTTGAACGTACACATGTACACTAGCATCATTGAACGTACACATGTACACTAACGAATGTATATATCTTTATTTTACTTCATTTTTATTTTTTTAATAAGTGGCATTTTAGTAAATATATCTTCGTTTTTCTCAGAATTTTAGGGTTTTCTGCATCATTTTTTTTGCGACCGCCATTGATTTTTTTCATAATCTTGCATTCTTTTAAGTTTTAATTGTCAAATACACTTTGAAATCGTAATTTTTGAACTTTTCTATATTGATTTTGAACTTTAGATTTAAAAAAAAAATGTAATTTTTTTGTGAGATTTGGCCAAAGTTCTTCAAGCTTCATTTTTTGTAACTGAAACATGGCTTCTTCGGCGGATTTCAGATATCACAACCACCACGAGTTATTGTCACGGCACAAACGAGATTAATTGTAGAATATGAAACGAAGAATCCGATTGTGTCAAATTTTTTGGTGAAAGAGATCGAGCTTGACTGAAGTTTTCTGGTGGTCATGAAAGAGGATCAAGAAACACATTGAAGAGATCTGAAGAAGAAGCTTTTGATTTCAAATACGTCACTTCATCGGACTCCACACATTTCCTATTTTCTTTAAAATAATAAATATATGTAACTAGAAAGCCAAAAGCCATTTCTCCATTTTACCCCACTAGTTAACCCTTTTTCAAGGGCAAGTTAAGGCTTTTCACATATAAATTACCTCAGTAGTTGAAACTGCCTTATCTTGACATAAAAACACGTAAACTGCCCTACAATGTTAAAAACTCCAAAACCATTAGACTCATCAGAATTGAGATATGGCTAACAAGACTCTAAACTTCTCCGTTCTTTAGACCAAAAAAAAACTTCTCCGTTCTCCTCTACATTTCTTTCTTCTCTCTCTAGATCTTGTGTGTTTGTCAGATGAGAGAGATAATACACATGGATAGATCCACATAAGACAAACATCAGAAACAACAAAACCCAGTTGTGAGTTTATGTTCAACACATGGATAAATCCCCATGATATCATGAGTCAGAGACTGAAATAGCTGACGATAAAGAGACAGAAGCTAGGTAGCTTAAGATTTTTTTAGTACCAATTGTCAGGGTTTGTGTAAAGCTGATCTTAAGGAAGTCTTGTAAAGATTGTTTAATTAATTTCTAATAAAGCAAAATTTGTTTGTTGTAATTATCTCTGATTTATCTTCTGCTATACTTTATTGTGTTGTAACTTGCATTCACAATAAGCCCTTTGTCAAAAAAAAAAAAACTTGCATTCACAATTGGTCAAGTCGGCTTGTGATCCAAAGCTTGTAAAAATTATGAGCTCAAGAGGTTTCTTGAGAAACAAAAAAGGGAGGTTAAGGAGTGCACAAATGACTATTGGGAAGTCCAAAACAAAATTTCTCAGAAGTGAAACTATAAGTGTAAGTCGTTGATATTTAAAACGTTTGTTGATTCTAATTTTTTTTAAAAAAAAAAACCAAATCGATTAACCAAAAAGCTCAAGAGTAGAGCATGAATTCTAAAAACAACTAGAAGACATTTTTTTTTCCCTCAAGAGAGGTTAGTTTAAGTCTTTCTTCTTCATCTCCTAGATTCACTGCTTATCTACACAATCATCCACGCAGTAGATCAATGTCCATATGCACCTGCTGCATGTCCATTCAGCTCGAACCTGTAGACCACATCCCTACAGGTGTCTGAACAAGGTTCTGGCTTTGCTGAGGAACATGAGGCGAAGTTGATGCTGTGTTGTCTTTGTTGTCATTGTCTTGGACATCTTCAGAAGTTTCATCTCTTTTTTTAGTATTCCCTTTTGGAACCGCCCAAAGGAAGCTCCCGAGGATAACCTATTAAGGAGACAACACAAAAGTTTAGAAAAAATGATCTCTAAAGAAGTTTGATGATGCTTACAAGCCCAAGCTCACCTGAACTGGGCTTGCTGCTATTAGGGGCCCACCAACTCCACCACCAATGACACGACCATCAGGGCTAGCGAGTGAGACCGCTAGGTTTCTAGTGCGGTTTGGGTAGTCATAATTGTCAGTTGCGGTCAAGTAAGAAGTTGACAGAGATAAGAGCTCAAAACGACCCTAGAGACCATAATAGAGTATACACACACCAACATGAGTAATGTTCGTGTCTTCTAAAGCATAATAAAAAATAACAATATCAAAACCTCGTATTTAATAGCTCCGTGTGATGGCGATGGCTGAAGAATAGTTGCAGTAGAGACTGCACCATTAGCGGATAAAACACAAATGGCTCTTGCACTTTTCTCCGAAAAAGACATAACCTTTGATGCAATGTCCTAAAACAAAACAAAACAAGAGTGTAGATTTAAAGACTATATTCAAAAGAAGCCTATACAAAGAACAAAATATGTTCAAGAAGAAGACATACTTCACCAATTGAAACCACGATAACGTGCGGCGTGAAGCTCATCCCCGACGATGAAGACATCAATTCACCTTAGAAGTCACAACATCAGGACACGAAGTTAGTAAACATAGCTTCAGAGAAAAGAGCCCTTAGAATAAAAGAGACATTTAAAAAAACAAAAGTCTAAAGCATTAATTAGTCTTTAATAATTTCCCACAATTTCCCTAAACCAATATCCTCAGTATAAACTATAGTATATATAAATCAATTATACATCGTTCCACCATTTACAAAACCTTTTATTTATAGTTTCGAGAAGAAACAGAGAGAGAGAGAGAGAGAGATTATTACCAATGGAAGCAGGAGGTCTACCACGACCACGTTTGTTAGAGTTTGAGGACATGGATGAGGAGAGTGAAGGAGACAATGCCAAGGAAACAGAACCGTCTAGTCCGTATTTTCTTGGTCGTCCTCGCTTCCTCTTAACAGACGTCTCACCAGACGGAGGAAGAGCAACCGCCGCTGAAGCTTCAACGTGAGAAGACTCAACTGGCAAAGGAGGAGACATGAACCCAGTGGAGCCGAAAGGAGAGTTGGGATTATAGAAATTAAGAAACCCTTGCGATGCGTTAAATGTCGGTTGAGTCTGAAGAGGAGGTATGTCTCTTTGGATGTAATAAGAACTCAACCCGGATAAAGCCATTGGTTCTGTTCGATCCATAGGCTTCTGCAAAAAGGATGCAAAGCTCTCGCTGGAGGACACGACACTTATAAAGGTTTAGACTTTCGAACTTTGTGGGATATATAATATGAGTCTTATGAAGGATAAGAACAAAAAGCAGAATCTAAAGGGTTCGATAAGACTACAAAAAGATATTGACTTGGAGGTTACGGTAACCATGCAACAGAAAAATCTCTCTCAAGGCTTATCAACAAACAAGATACACAAGCTTCTATTTAACCTAATACTAGGTTTAATGTAGCGTTAGTATCAAGCTATGTAGCAACTAGATCCAGAAGAGAAAAGCGAGACATCTCAGTTTCATTCTCTCAACAGAAAACAAGAAGTGAGATATCAACTCCAGCTTTCTTCTCCATCAACAAGGGTGAAGAAAGGGTTCTTCTTTTGTTTTACTAAGTGACAAGAGGGGAAACAGTAGACAACAAAATACTTACTGTATCAATCAGGTTTTGAGTTGAAAGCATTTACTGTGGGATACTCATAATTGACTTTGACCATAAGCTTTCTCTCTGGACTTCATACTAGCATCTAGTAGTTTATAGGAGAGTGAACCTCACGTTCAAGAATGTTATGTCATCTAGTCTCTTGATAACACTATTGATGATGATGATGATAAACCCTGGCATGGCAAAGCTTTCATATCTCTTTATCAAAACTCTGTTTCTTTTCTCTCTATCAAAGGATCTAATGTTTAGATTCCAGCCATATTTACGTCACTTTATATACTTGAGGATGTAACTTTACATTCAGTAAAGAGAAAGAACTAACTACCTTTAGTAGATAAATTAAACTAGTAGTTATTGTTCTTGCTCCCATCTCCAAGTGTTTCTCTAATAACAAGCCGTTTGAGAAAAAAATTAGACCCAATAATCTATCAGACAATACAGAATCTGAACAATCAATAACCTAATTTCTAGATATAAGAAGAAAATTGATTCCAAAATCTTGAGCTATCTCTATTATTAAAAGAGAAGTACCCATTAAAAAATACCCCTAAGTTTTCCAACTTATTTACATTCATATGCCACTGAGAATTTAATTAAACTTCCTATTTAAATGCTTGTCTTTTTCAGTTATATTAATTAAACATCCTATTTAAATGCTTGTCTTTTTTAGTTATATTAATGAGTTATTTAATCAACCAAAAAATACCTGCATCACTAACATGTCTTTTTCACGTATATTAATGATAACTCATTTACTGCATCACTAACATCACTGATATATTACATGCATCTAAAATGTGTATCAATAAAACGTGCATCACTAATATAATATAGAGAAATATAATATTAACTAACACACAATATAACNGTATTAACTATATTGGTTTATATAATGTATTCTACGGTATAATAACGTCACTGTTAAAAAGTAATATAGAGATAACTCTAATTTCAATATCAAATCGGATTACCAATCATATACACATATTCAAACAGCTAATGCCCACAAGATTCAAACAGCTAATCCGATTACCACCTATCCATTTTCTAAATTTTTTTTTTTAAAACAATTGAATAAATAGAAAATCAAAACAGAAAATCTTATCTCTATTATAACAGAAAGTTTTGCAAGATCTAATCCAATTACCATCTATCGATTTTCTAAACAAAAAACAAAAAAAAAACAATTCAATAAATACAAAATCAAAACAGAAAATCTTATCTCTATTATAACAGAAAGTTTTGCTAGATCGTATCCTTAAATCAATATCATATCCAAGATTTTCGCATCATAAACATATATTTAATTTCAACCTGATTGGTCTATAATTTCGGTAACTAATTTTCTTGCTGAAGAGGAAACAATAAATTCAAAATCTAATGGAATATATAGATTGAACCAAATTCCTATATTCGGGTATATTTTCGAAAGAAATAGAAAAAAACGGTTTTAACATGGGTTTCAATAATGTGGGTTTTCAACATATTATTTTGACACAGAACAAATGATCAGAAATAATATATTATTAATATAATTATGAAATAGTTTAGATTGGGATGACCAAATTTTAATCTGTTTTTATATGTTTATTTTTTATACAAATTTACAAAATCTTTTTATTTTTTTAAACATGTTANTCTAATTAACTATATATGTTTAATTTTTTTATATGATATCGAAGATTGATCATACAATAGATGGTTTAACATGCCAAAAATATTATATGCTAAGTGAATATAATATGATCAAGTATTACAAGTACATCATTTAATAAAATAAATAATCAACAACCGGAAAATCATACCCGCGCTGGCGCGCGGGTCAAGGTCTAGTTAACATTAAGGTAGAAGAGCCATTACATAAGCTTTCAAACATTAATGACACTGGCCACTGTTTGAGCAACTTTAGCTTTAGCAGTTGGAGTTAATTTCTGTATAATTCTTGTCACGCAAGGATACCGTTTGCTATAATTTTATGGCCCGGATATGCATGGTCAAGCCGGGCTTATAAGGCCCAGTAGAAGGTAATACGGCGGCGTATTAGAACGGAACGTAAACAATCCTTAAAAACAATCCGTTTCCAAAACGATGTCGTCCTAGTTGCTTAGAAGAAGCGTTCACCTCTCTGTTCTCTCTCCTCCTTTATTCGCCGGGAAGCTCGCAAAGACGTTGGCCAACTTCTCATCAAACTTCCTTAATCACGTTCACCTTAGTGACGATCTGAGATCTCTAAGGCCACTCGTCAAGCTCCGAAAATTCGGTAAGTATCGTATTCGTATCTGATGCTTCAAAAAAATATTCGAGATGTAGATCTGATCGTAGTCGTAGTCGTAGTAGATTGGATTTGATGCAACTGCTGAGCGGATTTGATCTCTAGACTGTGAGAGCTAAACAATTTAATTTGCGTTTTCCACATTTGAATCTGCTTCTTCTTCTTCGATTGTTTGATTCGTTGTTATGACGATGAACAGTGATTATTATTTAGGGATTAACCAAATCTGAGCTAGTGTTTGTTGTTTTGGCCATGAACAGAGGTTTAAAGAATCTCTCATTTGCTGATTGATTCACAATGGAGACGGAATCTTCGGATCAATCGAAAGAGACACAAACGTCGTCGCTTATAACCGGATTCCCTGACGATATCTTGAATCTCTGCTTAGCTAGAGTTCCAAGATCACACCACATGTCCATGAAATGCGTTTCCAGGAGATGGAGAGATTTCGTATGCAGTGATGACTTCTGTGACTATCGCAACAAGTTCAACTTATCTGAGTCTTGGATCTACGCACTGTGCCGCAACGCATCTGGCCGTGTCTTCTTACAAGTTCTGAATCCCTCTAAAAGAGCGTGGAGAAGAGTCAGTGAGGTTCCTCCACATGTCACTTTTAGAGACGGTATGGGTTTTGCAGTGTTGGGTAAGAGATTGTTTGTGTTGGGTGGGTGTGGTTGGTTAGAGGATGGTACTGATGATGTTTATTGCTATGATGCTGCGTTGAACACTTGGATTCACTTACTTCCTCCTCTTTCAACGAAAAGGTAACAAAGATTCTTGATCTTGCCATTTAGCAAAGGCTCGATTTTTTATCTTATTTTTGCATTTGCAGATGCTTCTTTGCTTGTGAGACTCTGGATGGGAAAGTTATGGCGATTGGTGGGTTAGGAGTGAATTCGAAAGCTTCACAGACTTGGGACATCTATGATCCTTTAAAGAAAGCATGTGTATCCTGCTCAGACGCGAATGTTGTCCGTGATATCGAAGATTCATTTGTAATGGATGGGAAGGTCTATGTTCGTGGTGGTGCTGGATCTTCAGCTGCAGTCTATGATGGGTCCACCGGGGTTTGGAAACGTGTGGATGATGATATGGCGGCGGGATGGCTAGGTCCAGCAGTTGTTGTAGGAGATGATCTCTATGTTTTGGATCAGAGTTTTGGAGCTACGCTAACAATGTGGTGCAAGGAAACGAGGATGTGGATTCGTATAGGGAAGCTATCTCAGTTGGTTATGACGCAACAATGTCGGCTTGTTTCTATTGGAAGTAATGTCTATGTGATTGGTAAGGATTGCTCTACTGTGGTGATTGATGTTGAGAATGTGAGGAAGACGATGATGAATGGAGTAATGGTGTGTTCTTCTATACCCAAGACTTGGGATGATCATATTGATGTTATTTGCTGTAAATCTATAGCTATATAATGTTTAACGCTCTACTGTTGATCCTTGCAACCTGTTTATGTTTCTCATGTAAAATCACAAGCCTTTGTGATTCAGGCGAGACTGTCATTCTGGTTTGTATATAACACAACAAGATACAATCAAAATCAAGAAAGCTTTGGTTCTTGCAATGTAGCAACCAGCTCCATCATCCGCTAAGTTTATCTCTTAACAAAACATGTTGAAAGTTATTACAGTTTGACACACGAGCGTACTAATCTCTCAATGTGGTTTGTTTGTAGACAAGCACCGACTACACTGAAGTTACCTTCTAAATTAGGTGTGTTCCGCAACCAGCAAAAAGCTATGCAGTTCCTGTATCTGATATGGCCATGTGATAATAACTTGTAAATTAGTTATAAGTAACTTTATAACATTTGATTATTGTATACAAATTAATATGAATGTTACAAAAAGTATTGAAATATTTTATCCCTAAAATTCTAATAGCTCTCGCTAGATTTTGTTTATGATATGACTTTGAGTAAACTATAACTATCAGAATATGCAAAATATACAAAGATGCTTATCTTTATTTAGACCACCAGATGACCACCACGTACTCATTTTACTTAAATTTTGCTATGTATAGTGTATGCATAAATGCATGCAAATATATATATATATATATATATATATATATATATAATTTTATTTCGTTGTTAAATGGAGTGGCTGATGGGGAGAGTATAACGAAATTCAAAGTTGTCTTTATTTGACTTATCGAGCTTATAATTTCATTGGAAACTTGTGAGAGCCCCAATACCCTCAACAGTGATGGTCTTTAGGACTAAAATTTAAACTCGAATTTTAAAATTAAAATAAAAGTTAGGCGATAACTTTAAATATCAAAGATCACAAAATTTAAAATCACAAAATCCAGGAACTAAAGCTAAAATCACAAAAGTTGAGGGATTTTAAATTATAGTTCATAGATCGATATCCATGCTTTGATACTATGAAATAACTAAAACTTTTAAGCATAAATATTTGTTTAAAATTCTATGTTTGAAATAGTCCAAGGAAATAATTATTTTTATTTCATTTGAAAGGGGAACTTCAATTATTTACACTCTATTACATATAAATTGTTCAAGCACTATTTCAAAGTTAAACAGGTTACATGACCAGTTTAAAAGAATATGATTTCCATGATTTACTTTATGTTTGCTTAATGATTTTGAAGTAAACACTGAAGACCTAAATCACTTAGAATATCTAATGGTTACTTTCTGTAAGTAAGTTTGAGTTTTAATCCAACTGAATTTCTCAAATTTTTCCTTGAAAAGAATGATGAAAAAGTTGATTACCAGGGCCATAACTGTAAAAACATAAAATCGGCGCTGAAGTAAGCATGCATACGTAACTCTGGACGACACAAGACTTAAGAATGTTCTGAGATTTTTTTGTACTACATCTGAAATTTCTTTCTCACTTTCCCAAGTTCTTAAATTCTCTTGACAAAGACTGAGACCATCATTTTCAGATTATTTGGTCGGTTCTTTGAAAGTCAGATACTTATCTACTCACAGATTTCTAAGTAATATATGTAATTACCCTTCTGTAATAAGACTATAATTAACACGGATTATTGATCAGATAACGTGTTTTATCTTATAATCGCAGCCTTTTACTTCTCCCTATATATATACATCTAGAAGTTGAATAGTTTGGCTTATAAAATACTGTGTTAGACCAAATCTTCACCACTCATTTCTACAGGATTACTCAAATTTTTATGTGTGGACCGGAGTGACGATGAAGTTAAAGATTCAAGAAAAGGTGGAAATGGCTGGATCTACAGGTGGCAGCAATGATGGTGAATCAATGGAGATTAGCAAAAGAGAGACGGTGATTGATAAGAAAATCTATGTAGCAGTGACAAAGAGAGAGCTTGAGAGCAAGTCTAGTCTCGTTTGGGCGATACAGAACACTGGAGGCAGAGAGTTTTGCATCGTCTATGTTCATCAATCTATCCAAATTTCAATCCGTAAGTATATATATTCGTTTTGTGCAGAGCTTTTTTTTTAAGTTAAAATAATTAAATCTTGTTTTCTTGATCATTTCAAGCTGGAGCAAGGTTCCACGAGCAGAAACTGAGGCGTTATAGAAAAAAGAAGAAGAGAGCACTTGATAATTTGGACAAGTACCTCCATATATGTAGGCAAATGCAGGTACGATTTATCTTACTCAGACCAACTTTTAGGAACTATAATTTCAAAAAAAAAAACACCTAAAAATAGAACTATTAACTTTTTAAACTATATCAATATATTAGAAATAATTTGAGACGGCAATTTTATAATATGTATGTTTTTGATTTTTAGAAGAAATGTTTTTTTTTTCTTGAATCTCAAGTTTAATTGTGAATTGTTTAGGTCAGTGCAGAGAAGATATATATTGAAATGGATTCAATAGAGGAAGGAATCCTCCAATTGATTTCCCAGCACGGAATTAAGAAACTTGTCATGGGAGCAGCAGCTGATAGACACTATTCAATGTAAGTAGTTTAACCAGCATGGAGTCAATTTTTTTGCGATCTAAGTAAGAATGTATTGATCAACTAAAGAGTTCACAATTTTGTAGGAAAATGAGAGACTTGCAGTCCAAGAAATCTATTTACATTTGCAGACAAGCACCAGATACTTGCCATATATGGTTTCCGTGCAACGGATACTTAATTTTTACAAGGTTTTGGTTTCATCTTCTCAGTGCTAACTACAAAAGTAATAGTTACTATTTTAGGGTATGTGGTCTTTGAGTCTTGCTTGTGACTTACACAAGTGTTTTTATGGGTATGATGTTGTTACAGAGAAGCTAGAAGAAGAGATAACTTGTATATAGAAGGTACACCGTCAAGTTCTTTGAGCCAATCCAAGATAACTAAAGGAACTGAAACTGTTCCAAGTTCGAGTATGGCTCAAGATGATGCTCGGATCCAAGTAGCACTCATAGAAGCTGAGAATGCAAAAAGGGCAACACGCAATGAGATGTGTAAGCGTAAAGAAGCTGAAAAATGGGTATATTAATATGTTCCATTGGCATGTTTCTTTCCCTTGGACGTAGTTAACGTTTTGCTAACTCTTATCTATGACCATAAATGTAGGCTAAAGAATCTGAAAATGGGTATCTCAATGAGTTGAAGCGTAGGAAAGAAACAGAGAAGGCACTGAAAGAAGCTAAAGAACAACTTGAAAAGATGAGATCAGAGTCCGAGACACGAATTGCCGAATCTAATATGGTGATCAGAGAGCTCCAATGCAATTATAGATTATTAATGGAAGAGTTGAGAAGACGTAGAGATGAAAATGAAGAGTTGAAGATAGAGCTTAGCAAAGTATCAAAGCTGAAGAGTAAGCGTGAGGGAGAGGAAGTGTCTCCCTCTAAGGACACTGAACTGCCTCAGTACTTCATATGTCCCATAACACAGGTAAAGATAAATGAAAACTATATAATCAAAAATGTTATTAATCATAAGAGAACCATCTTATCTTTGCAGGATGTGATGGAGGATCCACAGGTAGCAGCAGACGGTTTTACATATGAAAGAGAGGCTATATGTTGTTGGTTAGATAGTGGACACGAGACTTCTCCAATGACAAACAAAAGGCTACCTCACACATGCTTGGTTCCAAATCTTGCTCTTCGGTCTGCAATCCAAGAATGGCTTCAAGATTCAAGCTCCTGGATCATTGAACCAGATCCCCTCCTTTGTAAAAAGATTAATCAAAAGCAGCTTGAAGTCCTTAGTGGCTAATTAAGGAAGCTCATGATTTTTTGTCTTTTAGACGTTTTGTAATACTTCACTCATTGTCCTATCACGAGCCTGTGTTTGGTATGAGTCAGTCATTTGTAAAATTGTAATAATGATATTGTCTTGTAAAAAATCATGATGGGATATGAAGTTTGTGCCTGCAGAAAGGGGTATGTATAAGATATGAAATTTGTGAATTGTAATATAAATCAGCCTTTTTGTGTTGCTGCTTCAGTGCTTCTTCACCCTGTTTCTTTTTACTCTCGAATTTGACTTGGTAGTGATCAATTTGCAGGAAGATGGAGAAAAGCCATCTTGGATTATCAGTTTACATCGCATCCATACAAGGTTCAAGCCAGAGTTTTCTTTACCGTAACTATACAGAGACGGTTGTTGATGCTTTATTACTGAACCAATGTAGGGAAGCTAGAATGGATGAATTCAGAGCTCTCTCAACTCAACTCTATTATATGCTCTTTCAGCGGCTTGTGTCCTCTCAAAGTAGCTCCAAATCAGATATGCAGAGTGGAAGTTCAACGGAGAGAACATCACGAACCAGTTCTTCTCTGTCTGCTGGCGCATTGTCATATTTTATAGGATCTGAGGCTTCATCAAGCATCACAAAGAGAACTCAAACCCACTCACCTCCTCCCTCTTTTACCTGTAAGCCCTGCGATCCTAAACAAGAGAGAACCCTTTCCCTTTTTACTATATTTTTCCTCTTTCATTTGCATTTCACCTTACTCGTGAGTTGCTTTTTACAGTGCTGATCCACCAGTGTAGCGGGATGGGACTAGGCATGATAACATTCCTGATTCACTCCACAAAACTCTGGAACTTGCCATCCAAAACCATCAGCAGCAGTGTGAGCGAACCCAGCATTACCTGAAAAGCTACAGAGGAAGAAGAAGACAAGAACATAAAGCTGCAAAGATCTTGATCACATCTGTAAAACTGCTTTTGAGGTATTTACTCTCCTCATCTCATGAGACTTTGTGATGATAAAGACAATGACTCATCTTCTTCGTATAATTAATTATTCTTTAGTTTAAGAAAATACAGAAAGGTAACCAATAAATAATTAAAAAGTTGGTATACAAAGGTTGATCAAAAGAGAAGCAAAACTGCATCCTAAACTCTCGGATCAACGATAATGGTTTATGACAAGAAGAAGAAACAAAGCAATATATTACAGGAGGGACACCCATGAAGAACACCACTCTCTCTCTAATTGCTTACAATCTAAATGTGGGATCGATCACCAAAACTGTTCCAGCCATTGGGCTTTAGAGTTATCAGCTTCATTTGTGTCCTGCAGCTGGTCCTTCAATGTTCAAAACCGAAGGCAAACTGAACTATCTCCCATCAGTCATCTATAGCTATATCCAACACTCGATATGGTAAGTGATTCAGTTCAACATCACCTTTGTGATGCAAAGATTAACCCTGAAAAGACGGTTGTCGTGTGTGTGTACCTGTTAATCGCCTTGTAGCCCCATTGCCGTTTATGGAAAAGTGCACAGGCTGCCTTTCTTGTCCTGAAGATAGAACCCAACTTGAGTTCAATCTCCGAGCAAAATCCTCTACTTCCCTGTAGTTAAAAAATTTAGACTATGATTATTTTTGGCAATAAAATAAGTTGAAACACGTTTTAAGAAAGTATAAAGATTTCTAAATATTTTTAGAATATTTTGTAACTCACCTTACCATATTTATAAAAAATATTGCTATTTGTATCCGTAAAATGTATCTTCTACACTGTGCAAAGTGGTGTACACAGATTGCTTCCAATACAAGAAATGGATGAATGTAATTTAAAGAATTCAAATGATAATATTGTCAAAATATCATATATAATCAATTTCATTGACAAACATTTGTTTGATGTAAAAAAATTATTAATTCTTTGTAGTTTACAAATTACCTTAAATACCAAAAAGTATTATATTTATTTACATAATTTAAAAATGTGAAGATATCATTTATTAACAAGAAACATAATTCACCATCGAAAGAAAAATTGGTATGTATTATAAAGTAGCTTTTAAAATTATATAAGGAAAATAAAATAAGAACAATAATTTTTTTAATATTCAAATTAACGGTTATGATATCGATCTGTAATCAGTACATTAATTAATTTTCTCTAGATATTTATGAATGTGAAAGAGATATATATATATGTTCAGTGATTTTGAAGTATAGATGGCTGTAAAACATTACAAAAAGTTGAATAGCAACCCTTCATAAGTAATAATAATTATTTTTAACAGCAAGTAATAATAATTACTTACTCTTTAATTAATTATTTTTCTAAGAATATATGATATAATACTTGACATTTAAAGGGGTGAATCATTAAAACGAAACATTGTAACATTTTTAGAATATATTAAGGCCATTAAAAAGGAAAATTGTAATTTTGGTGATTAAATATTGCAACTGTTCAAAAACAATTTACAACTGCTAAACTGAACAATTGCAACTTCTTATAAATAAATATTGCAATGGTTGGTGACCAAAACAATATAAAGTTTGTAAGGATCCACCAAGCAAGCTTGGCTAGCAGAGCCTGGTTAAACAACTGGATATCGCGGAAACCCAGACCCCCTAAGGCTTTATATTGTGTAAGTTTCGTCCAGGCCACCCAACTCATATTCCTCTTATCCGAAGATTTGTCCCACCAAAATCTAGTTAGTGCTGATTGGATCCTCTTGCATAGGCTCAAAGAGATTTGGAAGTAGGACATAGTATACGTGGGAATAGCTGTAAGGACCGCTTTCAGCATGGTTAATTTTCCTGCTCTTGAAAGGAAATGAGAAGACCAGATAGAAGCTCGTTGTCTGATCATGTCCACCAGCGAGGTAAATAGGTCTCTCTTTCGCTTCCCAAAATGCTCAGGCAGTCCCAAATACTTCCCTTCTCCTCCCTCTTTATCAATTCCAAGGATATTTTTCACTGAAGTTTTAGTCTCTTGAGGAATTTTTTTTGAGAAAGTAATCGAAGATTTTGACATGTTGACTTTTTGACTTGAAGCTTCCTCGTAAATATGTAGGATATGCTTGAGAGATTGGCAACTTTCCGGTGCCGGACTACAAAAGATCATGGTGTCGTCGGCGAACAGAATATGATTTACCCTCGGACTGCCTCTTGCAACTCGAACTCCCTGGAGATGACCATCCTTTTGCGCCTGCTTGCAGAGTCTGGAGAGAACCTCCCCGCACAGAATAAAGATATAAGGGGAAATGGGGTCTCCTTGTCGAATTCCTCGCTGAGGTAAAACTGATCCATATACGCTCTCATTGATTAGGAACTTATAGGATACANATGATTTACCCTCGGACTGCCTCTTGCAACTCGAACTCCCTGGAGATGACCATCCTTTTGCGCCTGCTTGCAGAGTCTGGAGAGAACCTCCCCGCACAGAATAAAGATATAAGGGGAAATGGGGTCTCCTTGTCGAATTCCTCGCTGAGGTAAAACTGATCCATATACGCTCTCATTGATTAGGAACTTATAGGATACAGAGGTGATACACTGCATGATCCAGTTTGTCCATTTGTCGTGAAAACCAAGTCTCTTAAACACTTGGGAAACAAAGTCCCATTCCAGACGATCGTGATCGTACGCCTTTGACATATCCATCTTGACTGCCATAGAACATTTCTGTTGTGCCTGAGATATCTTAAGGTAGTGCAAGACCTCATGGGTAATTAAAATGTTGTCTGTGATTGCTCTGCCAGGGATGAAGGCGGATTGGTTTTCCGAAATAACAGATGCTAGGACCGGTTTCAGGCAGAGAGACAGAAGCTTGGAGATAATTTTGTAGAAGACATTGCACAAGGAAATAGGACGGTATTGCTCTATCTTCTTTGCCCCATGAATTTTTGGGATCAGTCTAATGTGTGTTTCATTTAGTGATGCAGGGAGGAGGCCTGTAGTAAAGAAGAAGAGTTATGTTCGTTCATGTAAATAATCAGATAGCTTGGATGTTGCCATAATGTCAGAGTTAGATAAAAAAAAAAAAAAGAGTTTTGCAGATTCTATCTCTTTATCTCTCATACGGTCGAGATTACCTCCAGTTGTAGTGGTTGAATCTTCTGAGTTTGAATTAACGATATTTATATACAAACCAAAAAAAATCTCTCAATCTCTCGTCCAAATATCTTTATAACAAATCTTCACAATTAAATTATTTCCACTTTGATCAAGAAATAGATTCTAACATGACATCAGAGCATTTAAGATTCAAAGGCCAATTGAAACACAAGTAAAAGCAAAAATCTGCAAAGATTTCTAGAAGAAAAATCAAGGAAAACATATAGAGGGCTGAGAAGGAGAATGGACAGAGTTTCCATTCCCAACTGTAAAAGAAAAAGGAAGTTGGTTATGAAAGTGATGCGTAAGGATTTCGCTTAAGAAAATTCAAGATAAAACTTTTGCTAGATGATATTGAGAAACCAAAGAGACTACGGTTTAGGCCAAGTTGATGGTTATATAAAACCAAACAAACAAAGGCAAAGTAGACCTAGGTGAAGGTTCGGAAAACCAGGAAGACCGGGTTAGAAATGACCGTAGTCATAGTCAATAGAAGATAAAAGGAATTACAGTGAAAAAAAACAAGGTGATAGTTCAAAAATCGCGTGGCACAAATTGATATCAAAGAAGATTAAAACCAAAGAAAGAGCAAAAAAGATGAAGCAACAATGACAAAGGAGAAGAAGTTGCAGAACGTGAAGAAAGCGAAGGTACAAAGTTGAAAGTTTGAACACGAAGTTGTGAAGAACAAAAATAAGATTATTAGTGTAAGACCGAAACTTAATTAAGGGGGAGTCTTAAGTATGTGTAAACTCAATGGGTGCATTTGTAAGAGACGTGACTTGTTATACAAGAAAGGGTATTAATTATTTGTGAAAAGTTACATCATTGCGAAGAATTAGTTCGTTCATGTAGATAATCTATTTAAGTTGGATGTTGTGATAATGAAAAAGGTAGACGAGGAAGCAAGAAAAGAGTTTTGCAGATTTTATCTCTCAATCTCTCGTACAAATCTCTTTTATATCAAATCTTCATAATTAAATTGTTTCCACTTTGATCAAGCTAACAGCATTTACTGTGTCTCTCTTTTTTTGAGAAGTTCAATTTCGTTTCTCTGTTGAGTTTCTGATCCATTTCTCTGCAATTATTCAATTTACTGTCACTGTTAAATATGCAAATTCAAAAGGCATATAAAAACCATTCAGAATATTTATAAAAACCACAATGCAAAACAATTTATCTGTCCACTCTATCTTAATAGCGAGAAGGTACCTTTTCAAACTAATTTGGCGTTCACATTAGGGAGATGTCAACGAGTACAAGTAGTGTTCACAACTAAATTCATTTTATTTAAAAAAATGTTTCCAAACAAAAATATTTTATCACAGAACAGTTTAGATAATGTTCAAATGAGAGAAGACCAAATTCAGTGATATGCAAAAGCTGCTAGGAACCCTTCTATCTATGTCAACAGCCGGTTGCGTCCTTCCCCCAAGAATTTGCAATGTTTCAGCATTATACAAATAATGAACCTTTCACATTTTCTTCAACACAGACCTTGGAACGGATGTAAACAAAATTGACAGTTTCTTTTCATTTTGTCACTTTTCACTATACCTTTTTTTTGTAACACTCACTATTTACTATACTTAGAATCTAAATTATGTGGATTCATTGAGAAACATCATCAACATCACTATTTTTTCGGAAAAAAAAAATTCCATGAAGATCATAGATGGCCAACTTGAAACATTCATACTCAAAACTGAGGGCTCTAGAGAAAGGAAACAATGGAAGAAGTAATTGTTCCCTTGGTTCGAAAATGAGAATCACAGTCCAAGAAGGGGGGGTGTATTTCACTGAGCCAAGAACTTTTTTTTTGGAATGAGACTGTAAGCCTTATAACAGTTACTTCAGGTAAAATAGAGTCAATGAGTCTCCATTTTACTCAATCAATCATGATCATTAAATCATATGTCAAACATCATATGATCACAACCATGGAAAAATCATGTGAGGTTATATTTTCAATATAGATTTTTTTTGGTGGAAGCATCATAATTTTTTTTATAAATGGCACATATATATATATTCAAATACAGAAACAACAACTAAAGGTAGAAGAAATAAGAATGTGAAAAAATATAAAACCATCTTTCGAAAATATATTAAGCTATAGGGTATAAATAACAACTAATAATTAAAATTACTAAATTCTGGAACAATTATATAATGATTCAAGTCATAACGCAGCTATCTATTTTTTTTTTATTAAAAAACTCATTGGCAAAGTTTTCAAATTTAATGTTAAAGTCACGTCTTTTAGTTATAAATCAAGTTTAGCTGGACTAACAGTTATTATTGAAGAGATACAATATATTTCAAATATTTTAAGCGTTGAAATAATAGTTGTTACTCAATTTTTGGTATCTATTTGTAAAAATTGGAAATATTAAAATATTAAAAAAAGGTTATGAAACTCACATTTAAATTTTTACAGCCTATGATGAATAAAAATGTTGACTAGGCTGGTGGGATAAAATAAAAGATTTAATAAAATAAATCAAATAAGAAAAAAATTATTAGCAAAGACAACAAAAGATTTAAAATAAAGAGAAGACACAACCTAAATACAATGAAAGAAAAAAATCATAGAGTAAAATGGCCACAACGAAAAATAATCACATTACTTAATATTGAAATGCTACCTAAGAACTATTTCATTTTTAAACACAAAAACATAATACTTTCCAGTTTTCATACACATTTATATATACTACTCATTTATTCTTTTTTGGACAAATTACTACTCCATACAAAATAATTAGTTTATAACATTTTGTTTCGGATAATTGAATAGTTGATACAAATTAAATAAAGTAGAACATTAAAATAAAATAAAAAGTAAATGTCCATTTTAATTACTATGACTATAAAATCAAAAATTAAAAATTGGTATGTATTATAAAGTAGCTTTTAAAATTATATAAGGAAAATAAAATAAATTAAAAAATAATAACAATAATTTTTTTAATATTCAAATTAACGGTTATGATATCAATCTGTAATCAGTACATTAATTAATTTTCTCTAGATATTTATGAATGTGAAATATATATATATATATATATATATATATATATATATATATGTTCAGTGATTTTGAAGTATAGATGGCTGTAAAACATTACAAAAAGTTGAATAGCAACCCTTCATAAGTAATAATAATTATTTATAACAGCAAGTAATAATAATTACTTACTCTTTAATTAATTATTTTCTAAGAATATATGATATAATACTTGAAATTTAAAGGGGTGAATCATTAAAACGAAACATTGTAACATTTTTAGAATATATTAAGACCATTGTAAAGGAAAATTGTAATTTTGGTGATTAAATATTGCAACTGTTCAAAAACAATTTACAACTGCTAAACTGAACAATTGCAACTTCTTATAAATAAATATTGCAATGGTTGGTGACCAAAACAATATAATGTTTTTATGTAAAACGTTGTGGACTTTAACAAACATAACAACAAACAAGAAAATAGTTAAAGAAAGAGAAAGTATTAATAGCACTTTCAAAACTAATAACAATTTTAAACAAGTTAATTGAAAATTATAAATTTGGAGCAATCTTTAAATTTTTGAGAAACTATAAATCTTATTTTTAACCAGTGTTTCTAATGTGAAGTTTCCAAAAATACATTAAATGGATTGTTACAATAAATAAAGTATTAATTGCAATTTAAAGTGAACCGGTACAAGGAAACATTGTAAGTTTTTCAAAACACACTAACACCATTAAAATAGGAAATTGTAATCTCTTATGATTAAATATTGCAACTGCTCAAAAAAATTAACAACTGCTAAACTACTGAATAATTGTAACTTTGGATGATTAAACATTGCAATGGTTGGTGACCAAAACAGTACAAATTTTATTTACTATGTAAAGGTTGTGGACAAAAATGTAAAGGTTGTGGACTTTAACATACATAACAACAACAAACAAACAAAAATAATTAAAGAAAGAAAAAGTATTAATAGCACTTTTAAAACTAATAAAATTTTAAACGAATTTTAACAAAATTATTTGAAAATAATAAAATTTGAAACAATCTTTAAATTATTGAGAAAGTATAAATCTCAATTTTAACCGATTATTGCTAATGAAGTTTCAAAAAAAAAAAATACTTACTGGATTGTTACAATAAATAAATTATTAGTAAACTGCGTAAAATGTTATTTATATTCAACTTTCAACAAATATGGAAATTAAACATTAAATATCATTGAAACAAATAAACAAGAAAGAAAAAGATAGAGATATTTATTATTCCAAATGATTATAAAATATATCGAGTGAAACACATATATACATCTATTAGAGAAACAAAATGGCAAGAACCAATAGAAGAAACATTATTTTTGAATAAACCAGCTCAATTGTGTTACTTTTTCTATAATATTAGTTCATCATGAAGTTACAAAGCTACTAAAAATAAGAAGTTTATAGTAGAAACATTTTAGCAAAGGTAGAAATTCTATCCAAATAAATATTTTAATTTCAGTCATCCAGTTTATAACAAACACATAGTACATTTCAAAATAACATTATTATGCACCATTTTCATTCTAAATGCTTTTATATACAGTTAAAAAATTTAGACTATGATTATTTTTGGCAATAAAATAAGTTGAAACACGTTTTAAGAAAGTATAAAGATTTCTAAATATTTTTAGAATATTTTGTAACTCACCTTACCATATTTATAAAAAATAATGCTATTTGTATCCGTAAAATGTATCTTCTACACTGTGCAAAGTGGTGTACACAGATTGCTTCCAATACAAGAAATGGATGAATGTAATTTAAAGAATTCAAATGATAATATTGTCAAAATATCATATATAATCAATTTCATTGACAAACATTTGTTTGATGTAAAAAAATTATTAATTCTTTGTAGTTTACAAATTACCTTAAATACCAAAAAAGTATTATATTTATTTACATAATTTAAAAATGTGAAGATATCATTTATTAACAAGAAACATAATTCACCATCGAAAGAAAAATTATTGATGTTAGTTCAAAAATGGATGTAATTACATATCTTGTAATTATTGTGTTAAAATACTTTGGAAAAAAGAAGGGAGACTAATTTGCAAAAAATGCTCAAAGCTTTATATTATTGGCATATTACGCTAACTGATATATTATTATTTTTTGAGTTTTGATAACTAACTAATTATTAGTACCAAACACAAATGTAAAAATAGGTATAAGCTGGAAATTACTGTAGAAGATGATTCAGATTCAGCATTAGTAACCACATGTAGTAAAGACATGACTAGAATAATGGATAAATCAGCAACAGACTTGATTAAATTTCATGTAAGTGTCGTACTTAGATAACTAATATACTATAAAAAATTTATCCTGATTTGCTGTAAATTTTTATGCAGGAACAATCATTCAATGATTCAAGTGATAATGCAATTATCTCATACCTTGCTAAAGGAATTATTGAAAAAGTTTTTAAATTCAATTTAAAAGTTACATTATTTAAATATTAATTCAAGTTCAACAAGATTAATTGTTACATAAATCACATGCAACCCAATTACTATAGATGAGGTACCATTCATTTGAATTAGATTATTATTGTAAAAAATATTTTTTTTTTAAAAAAGTGGTAACTTAATTTTTGAATTTATTAGTCTACTCTTGATGATACTAAAGAAAAAGAAGAAACCAAAGCTTGTAAAGATAATAAGACGAGGAAAAAAAAGTACCAAAAACACCAAAAAATTTACAACAAAGCAAATAAGTTATTAAAAACTTAATAAGGAGAGCACAAAAGAATTAAAATGGCCACGAAAAAAAAAATTCGAAGATGATTTTCTTACTTAAAATGCTATGTTTACCAAGAACTTTTACTTTTGTATACATTACATGACATTAGCAAAATTATATATTTAAATTTGTATATTTTCAAACACAAATTATACTTTCATACATTTGTTATATAAGATTATTTTTTAATTTTTATCTTAATACAAAGTAATTAGTTTATTAAATTATTCGAAATGGTTAAGCAACTAATATAAATTATAGATAACTTTAAAATATAAAAATTAAACATTTTTTCTCCACACGCGGGGTTGTTTCCTAGTATATATAATATGTAGGCATAGAAACATAAAATAACATCGTTTGTTAGTTATTAGGCCTTTGATAAACATATTCTCGAGAGCAAAAGGGATGCTGGGGAGAATAAAAAACTACGAACACAAATTCTAGCTCATTCAAATGAGACAACGCCATAATAGTAAAAGTCACAAAATAGAGAATTAATGTCACGTGATGAAATACAAAAGTGACAATGTTATAACAATTCAAACACACCTAAAAATCAAAAGAAGAAAAATATCTCAAAGCCGCCACGTACTTCAAACTTCATCACCAAATGACAACCAACATTTATAAGCCTCCCATCTAAGAAGCCTCTTACTTTAAGCTTCATTAGCTAAAACGACATCACAACTCTAAACCTGGATGCAAAAGACCAAAATTAAACAGCTATCGATGTTACAATAATCTCACAAAATCACAAAAAGTTTTGAAAAAAAGCAAACCGGAAGTTACTCATTGCGTAGACTGACTTGGTCCGGGACCGGGTACTTCTCTCTTCAGGATCAGTGTCCCGGAATGCACTACGTGATTGACCGATACAAAGAGATCTTGAGACGTTACAGAAGTAACTTTATCTACTCTCTAACTGCCGAAGAAGAAGACTACTAAACTCAGCTCTCTTGACTTCTCCTTTTATGCAATCTTTAGTAATGGGCCAAGACTAACCGGACACAGCCCATTAAACACCTTCCGTGTCCCTTTAGCCCATATGTAAACAATCACTTAGCAGCCCAACACGCCAATATGACCGTTAGAAGCTGTTGACACTTAGAACCTAGAACCAACATTCACATCACATCTAAGAAGCCTCTTACTTTAAGCTTCATTAGCTAAAACGACATCACAACTCTAAACCTGGATGCAAAAGACCAAAATTAAACAGCTATCGATGTTACAATAATCTCACAAAATCACAAAAAGTTTTGAAAAAAAGCAAACCGGAAGTTACTCATTGCGTAGACTGACTTGGTCCGGGACCGGGAGCTTCATCATAGTCGACTGACATCGACTCAGCTACTGATGTTTTCTTTCTCGGATAAACTTTCATCGGTTTGTTAGAAACTCCATCATTCTTACAATATAATGAGCTGTGTCCAGCCAAACCACACCGATAACAATGCATCATCACCTTTTAAGTGTCTTGAAACTTTTTTTCCTTTTAGTAGGAGACTCGTGAATTGCCTTCTTCCTTTTTGGTGGATTTTCTTTTTCATTTTTTTAAAAAAGACTTTTGGTGGTGGTTCAATCTGAGAACTCGGAGTTTCTTTCCAAAACTTTAAGATGAAAAAGATGAACCATAAAGTCTTGTGGAAGGAGAAACATGATTCTTAATATGAAAAACTGTTATTTTCATAAACGGTACAGAGAGTTTACAAACTTGTTTATATAAAAAGTTTAATATTAAGTCAGACTATACAACCGCTTTTAATCATTGACTTAACTGGTTTGTTTGGTTACCTGATTAAATTTTAATAGGCAACAAATGTGAACTTTCCTGGAAACCGAATATTTGAGAGTTGTGACTTGTGACGTTGGAGTTTCTAGTCTTTGTCAAAAGTCAATTCATTCTTTGGCTTTGTTTGAATCAGAAAAGAAAACTCGCTAAAACAAATGGGTTGATGTGTTGAACCGGTAGTAGACTAGTAGAAAGTAATACAAAGAAAACAAAAAGTAATTCAAAAAAATGTCAACGCTTTTGGTTTGTCATATTTTACAATTAACTGTTTATAAATCACAGCCTGCAAGAAACATTAATTCTACTACTGTTTCGCTCGTACTTCATTTCCTTTTATTTTTCTATGGATGCATACTTTGTTGAATAAATAAATAAATATATAATTATGGCTGGACAAATTAAAGGGAGTTGTTAGTTGTTTTTGTTGGATGGTGATAAAATAGTAGTACTGTATTAATGGAATCAAGTTTGTACTTTAGTTTGTTTTTTTGTTTTTTTTTTAATTGCAAAAATACATTTGTAAATATTCTTTGCAATTCGATAGACATCGGGAATGATACTAGTTAGGGTCATAAAATTATTAGTATTAAGACGTTAATATATGCATCTTTGAAACATCGAACATAAGATTAAAATTATTTTAAAGACCCCACACACACATAATTAGTCCCGAGATCAACGAGGTTTCATCTTTCAAGATGCACGGATCGTTAGTCGCATCACCCCGTTCTCCGGGTCGGACTCCAGGAGAATTGCACCCGTAGAATCGTAGACTATAGCCGCTATAGCAGAGTATACCCTATCACCTGAGTCTTGGTCAACGGCGGGAGCTGTACCGGTCACGACCACCGTCGATTCACGTCGTGAACGCTTACACGGCTTCAGTTCCCCATAATTAACTTTGGCATTGAACAAATGTTTGGGAACTCCGGGCATATCTAACCGTACGTACGCGGTACCGTCTGTGACACTCTTGAACTCATAAGCCCCACTACCATGTCCTTGGATTAAGTGAGGGTTTCCCGTGCTCGGTATGAGACCCGTAAGCCTCGGATCTGCTCCACAAAGATCATCCGAAACAACAAAAACATTACTATATATATATATATATATATATATTATAATGTAATACAAACAATTTTAATAACTTACCATTTGGGTCCGTGTTATTGAGAATTGCATGGCCCGCTTTGAGAGCAACAAAATGAAAATAAAATAAAATAGATGTAAGAATTTAAAAAGAGTTGAAAACTATCTACCGCAAATGACTTGATAAGAATCCGTACCTCTGTTTTGGGGATCAGAGGTGGGGGTCGTGGATATGACTACTCTTAGAACGCCATCCGTTATTTTGTGGTACTTGACTAGCGATATCCGACAGCAATCACACATTAGCCGATCAGTGGTTGAGTACGACCGCGGCGTGAAGCTTTCATATGGGTTGACAATGGGATCGAAAGGCGACGCGACCAAAGTTCTGCTAGTCACCGATTTTTTCAAAGAGTCAATGCGTACGTCCACGAAGTCACACCCCGGCAAGTCCGTCCTAACATACATGTCTCCGTTCTCTAGTATCTTCACTTCTCTGTATCCTTTTGGCCCACTTATCTGAAATGGGTTGTGGACAGTGTAAAACCCTTCTGCTCCTCCATCAACATTTTGAAAACAATAAAATAAATTAACTGGATCAGCTACGTAGAATGTGAGAGAGGGATTTTGGTTCAGAATATAAATTCATACCGCTTGACTGTGGGACCTGAGTTGCAGGCAGTGTCAACACCATGATTCAACGTAAACCTATATGAAAATATGACTATGATCATCAACTCAAAAGATTATTTGTATATAACTTCCTTAAAAGATTACAACAAAACCCCCCATTTTGAAAATAATCTAATATTTTACAAACCCCCATTATCAAAACCAATAAGAATAAAGCACATTCCCAAAGATCGATCATCTGAACTTTTCTAAAAACCCCTCTAGACCCATTTACAAATATGTGAAGAGAAAACATTTGCTTGCCTTTGATATGCTAGGATGAGTTTCGTTCTTAATTCTCTCTTTATCTGATCTTTTTCTTTCTCTTTTTTTGTACGTAACTTCAGTTTAACTGATTTCTGTCATGGGATTTTATAGGCGGGAGGATTGTAGATTCACTTCAAATCAACTTTGACTAGTAGTTGTTGGTGAATTTACATTGGAATATGAATGAAGTTGTAGTGTAGTTTTCAGAGTAACCCCTTTTGTGTCCGTAGATGGTTAATATCATTAATTAAGGACACTATTAATAGACATAGCAGTTGGTATGGAAAATCCATAGTGGTAATTTGCAACGATGAAATTATGGGGGAGATTGAGGATATGATCAAGATGTGACATAACCATAAACATTCCCCTTGAATAAATATGTGCATGGCGTATATACACAAACAACATTAATTAGTACCCAAAACAATTTCAAAAAGAATTTTGTAAATCATTTTTACTTTATCTCTCACTCTTTTCATATTCCTTGTTTTTTTTTTCTCAATCTCTTTCAATTCATTGTTGTCATTTTTATTAACATTTCATGTCATTATTTCATTATAAGTTTACTATTCATTAGCTCTTGTACTAGGAAGTAGCAAACCCCACATTATATCATGAGAGAGAGAGAGAGGAGCATGTGACATGCATAAAGGTCTGAGTTATGAGAAAAGACATCTCTAAAATATGAAAGGGTGAAGTAGTATAATAAGAGATATATTGATACCCCCCCCCTCCAAATAAATCAAAGCAATGGTCCAGAAAATGAATTAAACATTACGCAGTTAGAAGCAAAAATTGATATGAAAAAGAAAAATGGATAGGTGGTTAGTAATTATAAAGAAAAATAAACGCTTTGTGATTGCAAAACTTACAAGCGAAGAAAGCAACAACCCATAGTCATAAATCGCAAACGAATAGAGCCAAAGTTAGTTAGTAATCTCTAGTAAAATCTTTAATTTTAGGTAAAGATATTACTTTTAGATTTTCATTAATTAGTTTTATTGGAAACGCGCATTTGTACAGCTCAGCATGTGTCGCGTGACTCCTGACTGTATCTATATATTTCCGAAAATAATAGATTTCTTTTCTAGTTTGAATAACTTTTCTCGCTCACTCGCCGCTCAGAACTGTCAGCGATTTCATTTCCTTCTCAAACTTTCTCGTCTCTCATCATCTCTTGCCGTTCACAGATCTGACTCTTCCTCCTCTCCCCTCCCCACTCGGTTTTCTAGCCTAGCCTCGTGTTCTGTGGTCTAATATGGTGGCATCAACCTCCCCCATCACGATGAAGGAGGTCCTCACGGTGAGTTCTTCTTCTCGTAGAATCGAGCTTAGTTTTTTGAACGATTTTGTAGCTTACTGTTCCCAATTCTGCGTGATCGTTCACTCTCTGATGGCTACTATATATGTTCTGTAATGCATCCCGAATTTTAAGTGTTTGTGTGTTGATATGCTCCGATCAAACGAACTATCTGACCTCATCGCTTGGTTTTGATAATATTTGTTTCCAGCTTCCTAGCGTTGGGATCAGTCAGCAGTTCATCACGTTTTCAAATGTTACTATGGAGTCTGACAAGTATATATGTGTACGAGAGACGGCTCCAGAAAACAGTGTTGTAATTATTGATATGAATATGCCGATGCAGCCTCTGAGGAGGCCTATCACTGCAGATTCTGCCCTTATGAACCCAAACTCTAGGATCCTTGCCTTAAAAGGTAATTTGACCGACTAATTCCATTGTGAAGCTTATCAGTTATAATTCCCACGAGAGTTTCCTGTTGAATTGTTCTTTTAAACTGCCTTTGGGGTGTTACAAAAAAAAAAAAATAAAAAAAAATAAAAAAAAACTGCCTTGGGTAACTCCTACTTTGTATGCTGCTATCTATTTCGGATACTCAAAACCACATTATTTTCATGTTTAAGCAAGTCAGCCTTAGTTTACTTATCTGCATTTGTAGCAGCTGTAATGAGTCACTTATATGTTAGATGAGTACGTAAGTTTTTTCTGTCCCATTTCATACCAAACATTTACAAGGTTTATTCCATGATCTTACCTGTTTGTTCTGCTCTGTCAGAAGCTTTGCATTACTTTGTTGTTCATTGTTTTCTTCATTTTTTTTTTTGTATATAGCTCAAGTTACAGGAACTACTCAGGATCATCTACAGATATTTAACATCGAAGTAAAAGCAAAGCTGAAATCACATCAGATGCCTGAGCAGGTGTGTCTTGATGGAAAGATTCATTATCTTTCCTGTTGTACGGTTCCTTCAGACTCTGTTTTCTTTTTTTTTTTTCCCCCGTCCGGATCTATTTTTGGGATATTAATCGTTCATTGTTTTCATAGGTTGTGTTTTGGAAGTGGATTACACCCAAGAAGTTGGGTCTGGTCACACAAAATTCCGTGTACCATTGGTCTATTAAAGGTTGTATATCATTAGCTTACTCCCATCTTCTTATCACGTGTATGTGATTCTAATTTTGTTTCGAATTTTCCAGGTGATTCGGAGCCAGTTAAGATGTTTGATATAACGGCCAATTTGGCAAACAGTCAAATTATTAACTACAAGTGCTCTCCTAATGAGAAGTGGTTGGTTTTAATTGGAATTGCTCCTGGCCCTCCCGAGGTAGGTTTACTGCGCCGTATATTAGTTTTGAATGAAGATATCAACACTGTACATTCTCTGACTGATCTTATCATTATTGTCGTCTGTAGAGAGCACAATTAGTCAAAGGAAATATGCAGCTTTTTTCTGTGGATCAGCAGCGGAGCCAGGCCCTTGAAGCACACGCTGCCTCATTTGCTCAGTTTAAAGTAAACTACTTTGCTTCTTTAGCGAGTTCGTTCGTTCTATGGGTCCAATCTCGAACTGTAGTATGAATTTCAAAATTATTGATATTAGGTCCCTGGAAACGAAAATCCTTCTTTCCTTATTTCCTTTGCAAGCAAGAGCTTTAATGCTGGGAAGATAACATCAAAGTTGCACGTCATTGAGCTAGGTGCCCAACCCGGTTAGCATCCTTGGCAGAAGCTATATTGTCACCGTTAATTAGTGTCAATTTTTTTTTTTTTTTTAGTTGGTATTGTCTAAATGTGGGTGTGATTGTTTTGCAGGAAAACCATCGTTTACAAAAAAACAGGCGGATCTCTTTTTTCCCCCAGATTTTGCTGATGATTTCCCTGTTGCCATGCAGGTTTGTAGTTGCATTAGAATGTCAATTACATTTGTTATGTTTTGGTGAAAAATTCTCGACTCGCTGAATTCCCCTTTTCCCTGGCAGGTCTCTCACAAATTTAGCTTGATATATGTCATCACCAAGCTTGGGTTGTTGTTTGTATACGATCTAGAAACTGCGTCTGCTGTCTACAGAAATCGAATAAGTCCAGACCCAATTTTCTTGACTTCTGAAGCCTCTTCAGTTGGGGGTTTCTATGCCATTAATAGGCGAGGACAAGTTCTTTTGGCCACAGTGAACGAGGCTACTATAATACCGTTTATCACTGGTCAAGTATGTTGTTCCATTCTCTTTTTTTTTTTTTGCTACCCGTGTCACCATGTTATGCTAAGGAATAATATGCTTTTGTATCATAGTTGAATAATTTGGAGCTTGCTGTCAATCTTGCTAAAAGAGGAAACCTCCCTGGTGCAGAAGAGCTGGTATGCGATGGTTATCTTTCTGAGCTGATTATAGCTGTGGATTGTCAGCCAGCTTGAAGAAAAAGAAAGTTATTTGGGTATGTGAAGGTTCTCATGTTCAGTTCGGATGTTGCAGGTTGTCGAGCGGTTCAAAGAGCTGTTTGCTCGAACGAAGTACAAGGAGGCTGCTGAGCTTGCTGCTGAATCTCCTCAGGCATTTCTAAGGACACCTGATACAGTGTCCAAATTCCAGGTATTTGTTCCTTATTCAAGCAACCCTATTTTGTGTCAACATGTTTTATCTATTATTTATTGTCGGTAAAACCACTTTGAAACTACTTATATCACATGATAAATTTTGGTAGAGTGTTCCTGTACAAGCTGGGCAAACTCCTCCATTGTTACAGTATTTTGGGACTCTTTTAACTAAAGGAAAGCTCAATTCATATGAGTCATTGGAACTATCTCGGCTTGTTGTGAATCAAAACAAGAAGAGCCTCCTGAAAAACTGGTTAGAAGAGGATAAATTAGAATGCAGTGAGGAACTGGGAGACCTTGTCAAGGTAATCTTAAAAATGGACTATCTTCTTTTTTTTCTTTTTTTTTTTTTATGTTTGTGATATGTCTCCGTTAGTCTTTTGTGACATAAACCTCTCTATTCCAGACTGTGGATAATGACCTTTCTCTGGAAATATATATCAAAGCCCGGGCAACTCCAAAAGTTGTAGCAGCTTTTGCAGAAAGAAGGGAGTTTGACAGTATACTGATTTACTCAGAGCAGGTAAATAACAACATATAAATTCTGCCCGACTCTGCTATGCTTACATTATCATTGTTTCATATTGTGAATTTAGGCTGGGTACACACCTGATTACCTGTTTTTTCTTCAAACCATTCTCCGCACAGACCCTCAGGTTAGTTATGAATCAGTTAACTTCGTATTCAATAATTTTGATCTAACGTTATTTAGAATGGATAAAATAGTTTCCCGTATTAACATCAAGTCTCTTTTTTTGTTTCCTTCTGAATTTTGCAGGGAGCATTAAAATTTGCATCAATAATGTCTCAAATGAAAGGAGGTTGTCCACTTGACTTCAACACCATCACTGACCTTTTTCTTCAGGTAGTTGAAAATTTGCATGTGCACCAATATGCGTAGCTCATTACTTGTTCTGCAACGATATACAAAACTCTATTCAGGGCAATAAGCGATATCAAGTGCTAATGTTATTTATTTTGCATATCCAGAGAAATCTGATCCGAGAAGCTACTGAATTCCTTTTGGATGTGCTTAAACCAAATTTACCTGAGCATGCATTTCTGCAAACTAAGGTTGAACATAGTTGCCAATCTGAATGTTTTTTGTATGCTATCTAATCTCTATTCACCTTTCCTCAGACTTTTTAGATCAAATGTCAAAAACAGGTCTTGGAGATCAATTTGGCAACCTTTCCTAATGTGGCTGATACAGTTTTAGCAACTGGGATGTTCAGCCACTATGACCGGCCTCGTGTTGCTCAACTTTGTGAAAAGGCTGGACTTTATATCCAATCCTTAAAGGTGGCGCTCGTTGTCTTGCTTTTTTCTTTTTCCCCCGGCCAAATAGAATTAATGACATGTCCTTCTCCAACTTCTTCTCTCTCTCTTTTTTTTTTTTGAATTGTGCAGCATTACTCAGAGTTACCTGATATAAAACGTGTAATTGTGAACACACATGCGATTGAGCCACAGGTAATGTTTCTAAAATAACATTTAATTGCTAAATTTCTGGATGTCACGTTGTTGAATATCACTGTCAAAATGCAGGCTCTTGTTGAGTTTTTCGGTACTCTTTCTAGCGATTGGGCTATTGAGTGCATGAAGGATCTTTTGGTGGTCAACCCTAGAGGCAACCTGAAGATAGTAGTTCAGGTAAGTGGTGTATGGTATGATGAATCTTATTGTTAAGTGTGACACTAACGTGTCTATATGATGGTAGGCTTGCAAGGAGTACTGTGAACAACTTGGTGTTGATGCATGTATTAAGCTCTTTGAGCAGTTTAAATCATACGAAGGCCTTTACTTTTTCCTGCGTTCATATTTGAGTATAAGGTAATTTATACAATCTACTGGCATTCCTCTAAACAAGCGTGATTCTTGTGTTTGTGTATTGATGATGACAATATTTTCCCTCTGTGCAATAGTGAGGATCCTGAGATTCAATTTAAGTACATTGAAGCAGCTGCTAAGACTGGTCAAATAAAGGAGGTTGAGCGTGTGACGAGAGAGTCTAACTTCTATGATGCTGAAAAGACGAAGAACTTTTTGATGGAAGCTAAGCTTCCTGATGCCCGACCTTTGATAAATGTCTGCGACCGTTTCGGCTTTGTACCTGATCTAACTCATTACCTCTACACAAACAACATGCTTCGTTACATTGAAGGTTACGTTCAAAAGGTATGGAATTTTGAGACTACCTTTTTTTTTCTTTTTTTTTTTTTTTTTTTTTAAATGCATTGGAGTTCAGCATTTCAAAATACTAATACATGTGATTCCGTACAAAGGTGAACCCTGGGTATGCTCCCTTAGTTGTAGGACAGTTGCTTGATGATGAATGCCCTGAAGATTTTATCAAAGGCCTCATTCTCTCTGTTCGTTCATTGCTACCTGTTGAACCCCTTGTGGAAGAATGCGAAAAGAGGTGAATTGTTTTGGTCATCCTGGTTTCCGTTCATAATTCTGTTCTGGAAGCTCTAATATATGTTTCTGCTTTTCCAGAAATCGACTCCGCCTCCTCACTCAGTTCTTGGAGCATCTAGTTAGCGAGGGAAGCCAAGATGTTCATGTTCATAATGCCTTGGGTAAAGTTATCATCGACAGTAACAACAACCCCGAGCATTTCTTGACCACCAATCCGTACTATGACTCTCGGGTTGTGGGTAAGTACTGCGATAAACGTGATCCTACCCTGGCTGTTGTGGCATACAGAAGAGGACAATGTGATGAGGAACTCGTCAATGTCACCAACAGAAATTCTTTGTTCAAGTTACAAGCCAGGTATTCAATCATTGCTTATGAAAACTCTTTCGTATTTCAGAGTGGTTTGCTGATACACGAATTTTTCAACTGTAGGTATGTAGTGGAGAGGATGGATGGTGATCTCTGGGACAATGTTCTTGATGAAAACAATGATTATAGAAGACAACTTATTGACCAAGTTGTGTCTACTGCTTTACCCGAAAGCAAGAGCCCAGAGCAAGTAGCCACTGCTGTTAAAGCATTCATGACCGCTGATTTGCCGCACGAGCTTATTGAGCTTCTGGAAAAAATAGTGCTTCAAAACTCGGAATTCAGTGGAAGCTTAAATCTGCAAAATCTGCTTATATTAACAGCTATTAAGGCAGATCCATCTAGAATTATTGATTACATTAATAGGCTGGACAATTTCGATGGACCTGCTGTTGGAGAAGTGGCAGTTGAAGCCCAACTGTATGAGGAAGCATTTGCTATTTTCAAGAAGTTTAACTCAAATGTTCAGGCTATCAACGTATTGCTGGATAACGTCAAAAGCATTGAGCGTGCTCTTGAGTTTGCTTTGCGGGTCGAAGAAGATTCTGTTTGGAGCCAAGTTGCAAAGGCTCAACTCAGGGAAGGACTAGTCAGTGATGCAATTGAATCCTTTATCCGTGCTGAGGATGCCACGTATTTCTTGGAGATCATACGTTCTACTGAAGATGCTAAGGTCTATGATGACTTGGTCAGATACCTTCTGATGGTTAGACAGAAGGTGAAGGAGCCAAAGGTTGATAGTGAGCTCATCTATGCATATGCAAAGATTGATATGTTAGGTGAGATTGAAGAATTCATTCTGATGCCAAACCTTGGTAACCTACCAAATGTTGGTGATCGCCTGTATGACGAAGCTCTGTATGAGGCTGCAAAAATAATCTATGCGTTCATATCAAACTGGGGCAAGTTAGCTGTCACGCTTGTTAAGTTGCAACAGTTCCAAGGTGCTGTTGATGCTGCAAGGAAAGCAAACAGTGCTAAGACATGGAAGGAAGTCTGCTTTGCTTGTGTTGATGGAGAGGAATTCCGGTTGGCGCAGATTTGTGGCCTTAACGTTATCATTCAGGTGAATAAGAACCTAATTTTTTGAGTTTCATGGATCGTTGGCATAAAACTTTCCTGTCCTTTTCTTCTTCTTTCTATATAGGATATTATCATACCCCCCCCCCCCCAAATGTAGTATCTCATATATAATAATATCCTGGGCCGTGGATAACTTTTGATGCTTGATAGGTGGATGGCCTGGAAGAAGTCAGCGAGTTCTACCAGAACAGAGGGTGCTTCAATGAAGTAATCTCACTTATGGAGAGTGGACTGGGGCTGGAGCGTCCTCACATGGGTATCTTCACTGAGTTGGGTGTACTCTACGCTAGATATCGTTATGAGAAACTTATGGAACACATCAAGTTATTCTCCACTCGCCTCAATATCCCCAAACTTATACGGGCCTGTGATGAACAACAGCACTGGCAGGAACTCACTCATCTCTATATTCAATGTGATGAGTTTGACAATGCTGCGACCACTGTGATGAACCATTCTCCTGAAGGGTGGGAGCACATGCAATTCAAAGACATTGTTGCCAAGGTTGCAAATGTCCAGCTGTACTACAAGGCTGTGCACTTCTACTTACAGGAGCATCCTGATCTAATCAACGATCTTCTTAACCTGCTTGCTTTGCGGTTAGATCACACACGTGTTGTTGATATTATGCGGAAGGTTAGAAACTGACCAATATTTTTTAACCCCTAAAAACAGCCCAGCTAGCTGTCTTACTAAACAAACAATCCCATCTCCTCTCTTTTTTTTTTTCCTGATCTCAGGCTGGTCAGTTGCGTCTTGTCAAGCCATACATGGTTGCAGTTCAGAGAAACAATGTCTCTGCGGTTAATGAAGCTCTGAATGAGATATACGTGGAAGAAGAGGACTATGACAGGTTGCGCGAGTCTATTGATTTACATGACAGTTTTGACCAGATAGGCCTCGCTCAGAAGGTAAACTTCAAAGCTTTTATATCACTTCTATATATTTAGTCTTTATGTTAGGGGGAATGATATAAAAAAAAATTCGAACAGATCGAGAAACACGAGCTTGTTGAAATGAGACGTGTGGCTGCGTATATCTATAAGAAAGCGGGTCGATGGAAGCAATCAATTGCTTTGTCAAAGAAAGATAACATGTACAAAGACTGTATGGAAACTGCTTCACAATCCGGCGAACATGACCTTGCAGAACAACTGTTGGTTTACTTCATTGAACAGGTATGGATGGTCTGAAGCAGGATTACACTGAAAGCTATAAACTGAAAAACTATTGGGGAAGAAGATGAAAGTAATATCGCTCGTTGTTATGTTGCGCTCGTACTGTACAGGGCAAAAAGGAATGCTTTGCGACATGTCTCTTTGTATGTTATGATTTAATCCGACCAGACGTTGCTCTAGAACTTGCGTGGATCCACAACATGCTCGACTTTGCCTTCCCGTATCTCCTACAGGTGACTCTCTATATTTTCTTATTGATGAGAGATATGAGCCAAATGATGAACTTTCTCATCTCTCATCGTGTTTTTCTTTTTGCAGTTTATCCGAGAGTACTCGGGCAAAGTGGATGAGCTAATCAAGGACAAGCTGGAGGCACAAAAAGAGGTGAAGGCCAAAGAGCAGGAAAATCAGGATGTCATGTCCCAACAGGTAACTTACACAGCTAAACTCAGATATCATGGCATGTCTTCTTCTTTTTTTTTTTCTTTTTCTTAACTGATAAACTTTTAAACTGGTATTTTTGTTTTTGAAATCAGAACATGTACGCCCGGTTATTGCCACTTGCTTTACCCGCACCGTCACTTTCTTTACCCGCACCGCCACTTGCTTTACCCGCACCGTCACTTTCTTTACCCGCACCGCCACTTGCTTTACTCGCACCGCCACTTACTTTACCCGCACCGCCACTTGCTTTACCCGCACCGCCGATGCGAGGAATGCCTCCGATGGGTGGCTACTAAGACGACACAGACCACTTGTGTTTGTATTAGAAAGTTATCACAAATCCTTAGGCTGAGTTATTGAAAGGTGTAGTAGAGATATCATCCTTTTAGTCTATAATTTTGTGTGACATTTTACTCATGAGTTTGTTGTTGTTTCTCTTATCCACATATATTTAGTATAAACACACACANGAATGCCTCCGATGGGTGGCTACTAAGACGACACAGACCACTTGTGTTTGTATTAGAAAGTTATCACAAATCCTTAGGCTGAGTTATTGAAAGGTGTAGTAGAGATATCATCCTTTTAGTCTATAATTTTGTGTGACATTTTACTCATGAGTTTGTTGTTGTTTCTCTTATCCACATATATTTAGTATAAACACACACACAAATTATTAAAGGAAGCCTTGTGCTTCTTTACGATTTATTTCAAACTTTTATTCACACTTTGGCTCTGTGTTGGGAAAAAACGGGACACGGCGCAGCGAAATATGTGTTCAAGTTTCCTTGAATTTGTGTGAATCTATGAGAAAAATATTTCGACGATAGCATGATATAATATAAGCAGAAACTAAATGAAACAAGCATTTTTTTTATGTAGAAAACCTCTTCGATGTGAGAAGGAAAAACCACGGAACCGTAGTCCACTCAAAAATCCATTATATAAATATATGTGAGTACAACCACATCCTCCCTGTTCAACAATCTGAACATATCAGAGACTCAACTACAAATAGTTATCTCCGATACAAGAACAACAACAAGAGAGAGTAACACAAAGCTTTAAAACTGGCAGTAACCAAACGACCTCAGCTCACAAGGATTCCGGCAACCAGAGACTAATCCCACCGTACAAATCCAAGATAAACAAGTCAACAACACCTCTATCAAATTTCAGCTCAAACAGAGAAGATCTCACCGTCAGATTTACCAAACACTCAAGACATCACTGTTGAAGAACTGTGACGACCAGCTTCACGAAGATCGAGACAACAGAAGATCCAACCGTTGAAATTCAAATCTCTTCGGTGAATCTTTAAACCCACTGACTGAAGAAGCTTCCCACAAAATATCAGCACAAAAGGAATCCGTTTGACCCTCCAAATCCGCCTTGACAAATCCAGACGAAATTCTGCCTCCTTCTCTCTATTGTCTAAATTTCCTTTCTTATGTTATGCTTGCTTACAACAAAAAATAGGTCAAGAGACTTATATAGTATCTCACTAAATCACCAAGATTTAATACCATCTCATGGATAAATATCATTTGCCCAAACTACAAGTTTGGTTATCACAAACCAAATCCAATGGGTTGCCTCCATCTAGAAGGAACCCAACAATTAGTGGACACTATTAGCGCGAATAACTTCTAATTATAACGTTGCAAAAAAATGGATCGTTGTATGTGCATTCATAATCAAGCAACATTTCTCCCATTTACACTCCACCAAGAAACTCTTTCTTTATTTTTTCTCCCTTTTTATAGCAGACAGAAATCTAAGGGATCATGTCGCACACAAACAGTTGACCAGGGCCGGCTCAAACATTTTATATGCCCTGGGGCAAAACAAAAGAGGACCTTTTAACATATAAACTATATATAAGAATACAATTCATAATATTGTTGCTACAAATCAAAATATTAACTCTTTTAATCAGAAAAGAAACACTGAAGAGTAGTTTTTGTTTCAAAACGTAAACATAACCATAAACATAGCCAAACAATGAAAGAATATGTGATCTTTCACGAAGATGAAATGAAGAAAAAAAAAACAGTAATCAATTGAAGTTGCACAGTGTGAGAATCTTTGAAGAATCAACTATTTTACTAATCAAGAAAAATTCTGAAAATATTAAAATGGAAAAGTAAATTACAAATAAAATTTATTTTTTCGCTAATATTAATTTTATAAAAGTCAGAAAAATGCGAAAACTAATGATTAAAAGATAACAAGAAAAACTAATGATTAAATAATTATTTGTTTTTATAAAAATTAATGTATCTAAGCTCATTTGTGTA
Source organism: Eruca vesicaria subsp. sativa (assembly GCA_932364175.1). Taxonomy (NCBI): domain Eukaryota; kingdom Viridiplantae; phylum Streptophyta; class Magnoliopsida; order Brassicales; family Brassicaceae; genus Eruca; species Eruca vesicaria. The sequence continues at coordinate 346,966 of CAKOAT010134043.1, forward strand.
TTTTATCTTAAATACATTAATCATACGAAATAAATAGTGTGATAAATATAATTTTTTATATTATCTTACATGAATTCATTTAAATAAGAGTTTTCAAGTTATTTTAATCATTAATTATCATTTTTTTGCATTTAAGTTTTTTAAATTTTTAATTTTTTAAATTTTTGGACGTTTTTTTATAAATTAATATATTTAAGGTAAAACACATACATTAATTTATATAAAATAGGTTTCAATTTTTTAATCATTAAATTTAATTTGTTGCATTTCTTTGAATTATTTTTGATTTTTTTTTTGAAATTTTTAATGTTTTGATTTTTTTTTTAAATAATAATTATTTGTAATTTCAATTTTAATTTTACCTTTTCAGAATTTTCTTGAATTTTTAAGGTTTTTAGAAATTTTTAAATAGAATTTAGATTTTTCAAGATTTATTTGATACTCAATAAAAGTGCCACTAGCACAGTGGCAGGAAACCTCGTAATTTGGTCATAAGTTCTCAAGTTCGACTGGAATGAGCAACATGTTTTTGATAATAAAAATAGGTAAAACGACGTATTCGATGAAATGCCTGAGTCAAGTATCCTAAGCTTTTAACATACTTTACCAAAGACATTTGTTGTTAAAGGTGTTAAGATGGCTGATAGACTTGTTCTTAAAGATTACTTCTATAACATTCAACCGAAGACATTTGATGTTGAGTTATGTTAGTGAATGAGCATTCATCTAGATATATAGCTTGTTGAGAATATGTCTATGCTTAAATTTGATAGTTTAATTGATCGTTTGCTATCCTTAGTTCGAAGTTTGATCACCCAAGATCTAATCCCTACTCCCATGGGTTCTCCTTTCTCTTAATCAAGGAAGTTATTTTAGTTATCATTTTTCTTATTCTTAGTATAGTTTAAAACCATCATTTATTCGATTGCACTTAGATTAAGTCAGTAGTTGCATTCTCAGTGCTTTAAAATCCCTTAGAATTGGTTCGACAATCTTTTATACTACAACATTTTTTTAGGAGCCTTGAAAACTCCTAACTTCAAATTGGCGTCATTGCCAAATTCTGAGTAGATTTAAACATTGAGATTTAATCACTTGCTTGAGACTAAGTCAATTTTCTTTTCTTTTGTTATTGATTCTCAATCTTCATCTCTCTTTAGATTTCAGGTGTATGAACTTGAGGGCAAAGGCACAACAAACCTTGTTCCAAGAGTTTCAGATATCCGGGTGTTTGAAAGAGAGATAGCAAGACAGAGAAAACAAGCAGAGCAACAAGCTCAATAACAGAGGTTTGATACTAACATGGAAGAACCACCACAAGGAGTTAACAACCATGCATAACACCCGCCAGTTCACCCACCGCGCCCAGCTAGCCCAATTGGTACCTATGACCGCCCAAACCTTCATGGCAATAAGTTGGGAATCCGAATACCAGCTGTGGAGACCAATAAGTTTTAGGTCAAACCAGGACTCTTCAACGTGGTTGAGAACAACAAGTATCATGGAGACCCATTTGATCACTTGGACAAGTTTTTTAGCTACTGTGGGTTGTCAAAGACCAATGGTGTGTCCGACGATGCTTTCAAGCTCAAGCTATTCCCTTCTCTTTAGGGGACAAGGCACATCAGTGGGAGAAGTCTCTACCTAGTGACTCCAACACCACCTAGGATGAATGTAAGAGAGCATTTTTGAAGAAATTCTTCTCTATTTCAAGAATTGCTAAGCTGAGCAATGAGATCTCTAGTTTTCAACAGAAGAACTTGAAAGGATTCAGTGAAGCATATAAGAGATTCAAGAGCTACCAAGCTCAATTCCCACACCATGGTTTCTCCAAGGAGAGTTTGTTGAGTACATTCTACAGGGGTGCTCTTCCTAAGTACAAAGCAAGATTGGATACTGCTAGCAATGGTTTCTTCTTGGGAAGATCTGAGGAATATGCAGAGGAGCTGGTTGACAACATGGTGAAGAGTGACGCAGTCTACAGTGGAGACCATGAAAAAGGCAGTAGAGGTGATGACAAGCAGACAAGGAAAGAGCTCAAAGCTCTGCAAGATAAGATAGACATCTTCATTGCAAAAAAAGCCACTCAAGAGAAGCTGAACTTTGTTGGTAACACAAACCAAGAACCACAACCTGTGACAAATGAGGTTGACGAAATAGAAAGTCAGGAAGAGCTGTGTTTCATCAACAACAATGGTAGTTAGTACAAGAAGAAACCCAATTTCTGTTACAACAACTATCCACAAGGAGGGTATTAGCAGAGGAACAATCAGCAATGCAGCTATCAGCCTCAACAAAACCCACCTCTTGGTTTCACCAACAAGGGGAACCAACATTCTCAACAACAAGCTAACCCTTCTACATCCACTCCTCAGGAAAACAACATTGATGCTCTACTCAAAACAGATTTTGGAGTCTAAGACTAGAAGTGAGAAGCATGTTGGATATGACCTGAAGAACCTTCATGCCAAGATTGATGTGAGTTACAATGACCTCAACAACAAGTTCATGGCTTTGGAGAACCAGTTTGCTTCCATGAACACTAACTCAAATCGCCAACAAGGATCTCTACCTGGAAAATCAGAGCAAAACCCTAAGGAGACTATGAAAGCCATAACCCTAAGGAGTGGGAAAGAATTACCTACTAAGACTCTCAAAAAGGATGTTGAAAAACCAGGTGAGTGTGGATGTCGAAATCCACTCACTGTCAAATAAATCGTAAAAAAGGAAACTTCGGGAAAACCCTAAGTTTCCAGAGGAACCGGCTATCTGCAAGAACCGCACAACGAAAAATAAGAAAACGATAACTTAGAATTTGAATGAAAATAAACGAAATAGAGAGCAAAGAGGTTCTTATTCCGAATCTGCGTAGAACTGGTACAAAAGAGTAGCCGAAAAGCTTAAGAACGAAAACCCTAATTGAGACGCAGCTCGCTAACAGAAAAACAAAAATATTCCTATTTCGTTTTTGTGCTTCTGCCCTAGACCTCCTATTTATATACTCCTCGCCTTGGCTATCCGATCTTTCCATTTTGCCCAGATTTGACTAAATTGGGAATTTTCCATTCTTCTCGATCCTTCCTTTTCTCCCGCGGAAATCTTCTATTTCTCTTCAAACCTTCCTTTTATCTTTAAACTTGACTTTTATTTTTCTTCTGCGAGTAAACCGTCAAAACGTTACCAAATCTGCGGGTTAGATTCCGTCGAAATCGCGAGATGGGTTTTTATCGCGTTTTAGGTCCTTCCGGGCCGTTTTGCAATAAAAACCGTTTTCTGACTTTTTACGGGATCGTTTCCTGATCTGACGTCGTTTTTAATAAATTTCTCGAGTTAATCGCAAGATTTTACGATTTACTCGACTTTTTATTAAAAACACGTTTTTTGCGACTTACTCGGCGTTTTTATATTAAAAGCGCGTTTTTTATGATTTCAACGAGAAATCTCGAATAAACCGTATAGTTTAGGCAATGTTCGGTGTTTCGTTTAACCGTTGCCGTTTTATACGATTTCCTCGAGTTCTTTCCGAGAAAAAAAAGTTTTACGGTTTTTATCGTAAAACTCGAACGGTAAGACGGATCGAGATGGAACGGGAGATATTTCGGCCGTGATTTAGAACGCGACCTTGTCGAAAGACGTAAGTTTCAAATCGGGAATGCGGGAAATCGAGATGCGGAGTGTCCGGGAAGTCTCTAGTTCGCCCATCGGCGAACTAAGCCGAGCCCGCTTAGTTCGCTGATGGGCGAACTAGTCGAGCATGTCCTAGTTCGCCCATCGGCGAACTAAGCCGGGCCGGTTTAGTTCGCCGATGGGCGAACTAGAGAGTGCCTCTTAGTTCGCCCATCGGCGAACTAAGCCGGGCCCGGCTTAGTTCGCCGATGGGCGAACTAGAGAGTGCTTCTTAGTTCGCCCATCGGCGAACAAAGCGGGCCCGGCTTAGTTCGCCGATGGGCGAACTAGTTGCGACTAGTTTGCGTTTTACGGCTTTTTCGGTTTTTTTGTGGTTTCGTAAAACGATTCTCGAGTTTTATAAAACGATCTTCGGGTTTCATAAAACGACCTTTGAGTTTTATGAAACGATGTTCGAGTTTTATAAAACGATCTTCGAGTTTTATAAAGTGATTCTCGAGTTTTATAAAACGATTTCTCGAGTTTTATAAAACGATTTCTCGAGTTTTATAAAACGATCTTCGAGTTTTATAAAACGATTCTCGAGTTCTATAAAATGATTTCTCGAGTTTTATAAAACGATCTTCGAGTTTTATAAAACGATTCTCGAGTGTTATAAAACGATTTCTCGAGTTTTATAAAACGATCTCTCGAGTTTTATAAAATGATCTTCGAGTTTTATAAAACGATCTTCGAGTTTTATAAAACGATCTTCGAGTTTTATAAAATGATTCTCGAGTTTTATAAAACGATTTCTCGAGTTCTATAAAACGATTTCTCGATTTTTATAAAACGATCTCTCGAGTTTTATAAAATGATTTCTCGAGTTTTATAAAACGATTCTCGAGTTTTATAAAACGATTTCTCGAAGTTTATAAAACGATTTTCGAGTTTTATAAAACGATTTCTCGAGTTCTATAAATGACTTTGAGTTTTATAAAACTAGTCCTCGGGTTTTATAAAACTGCTCTTTTTGTATTTTCGCGGGGAGTTTTGGCTATTAATTCCGTCGTACCGATTTTGACCCCAACAGTGAGGGGGTGGCCATCAACATAGATGATGAGGTTGTGATTGTGGATGAGAAGATCAATGATGAGATCTTTGAGAAGATCAATGATGAGATCTTTGAGAAGATTGTGGAAGCCAAAGGTAAAGGAAAGGTTGGGGAAGAGAAGAAAACAGTGTAACATGGTGAAGTTGCTGCTCCAGCAAATGAGAACTCTTTTGTTCCTCCTCCTTATGAACCCAAACTTCCATTCCCTAGAAGATTCAAGAGGCAGCTGCTAAAAGTACAAGGCTCTGTTTGAGAAGCAAATACGTGAAGTTCAAGTCACAATGCCCATCACTGATGTTTTCATGCTAGTTCCTCAATATAGCAAGTTTCTGAAAGATAATGTAACTGCAAAGAAGAAGAAGATGGAAGGTATGATGATCCTTACTCATGAGTGCAGTGCTATTATCCAGAGGCTCGATTTCCAAAGAAGCTAGAGGATCCATGATGCTTCACACTACCTTGTACTCTTGAACCTATGGTATTTGAGAGATGTATCTGCGATTTGGGAGCTATTGTCAGCTTGATGCATTTGTCTGTTGCAAAGAGGCTTGGATTCACTCAATATAAGAAGTGTAGACTCTCTCTGGTGATGGCTGATCGCTCAGTGAAATATCATGTGGGTATCTTGGAAGATCTCCCTGTGAAGGTTGAAAACTATGAGATCCTAAAGATTTTGTGGTGCTTGAGATGGGGGAAGAAGCTCAAGATCCCTTGATCCTTGGAAGGATATTCTTAGCTACAGCAGGAGCAATTGTTAATGTGAAAGAAGGCAAGATTGATCTTCATTTGGATAAGGGGCACATTCTCTATTTCGTCGTCAAGGAGATAATGAAGAAGCTAATTGTGCAAGGGTGAGTCTTCTACATTGAAGAGAAGGACTATCTTGCTAATGAGCTCCTTGAAGAGTTCTCACTAGAGGATCCTCTACAGCATGCCTTGACAGTAGAGAGAGAGTTTGAAGTGATTGAGAATGAGGAGAGCATTTCCTATGGGATGATGCTGGGTTCACACAAAGGGTTTGCTAGTAAGGATCAGTATGAGGAGCTGCCTCAGTCACTCAACATGAAGAAGTCCAGCAATGTGACTGGAATGAGCTCAAATCACCTAAAGTGGAGCTTAAACCTCTTCCCCATGGTGTAAGGTACGCGTTTCTTGGAACCAATGAGACATATCCTGTCATTGTGAGTAGTGAGCTGAATGAAAATGAGCTATCTGAACTTTTAACAACACTTAAAAGATTTAGAAAAACAATAGGTTACTCATTTGATGATATCAAAGGGATATCACCCTTTGTGCATGCATAGGATACATCTTGAAGATGAGTCAATGACTTCTATAGATCAGCAAAGAAGGTTAAATCCTAACCTGAAGGATGTTGTGAAGAAAGAGATTCTTAAACTTCTAGATGCTGATGTGATTTACCCTATCTTAGATTCTAAATGGATATCTCATGTGCATGTGGTTCCAAATAAATGTGGTATCATTGTGATTAAAAATGACAAGGATGAACTGATACCAACAAGAGCTAGCACAGGGTATAGAATGTGTATTGCTTACCAAAAATTGAACTCTGCATCTAGAAATGATCATTTTGCATTACCATTTATTGATCAGATGCTTGAGAGACTTTCAAATCCCCCTTTCTATTTCTTTCTTGATGGATATTCAGGATTCTTCCAGATATCCATACATCCTAATGATCAAGAGAAGATGACATTCATATGCCCTTATGGTACCTTTGCTTATCGAAGGATGCAATTTGGGCTATGTAATGCTCCAACCACCTTTCAAAGGTGCATGATGTAAATCTTCTCTGATCTAATTGAGGATGTCGTGGAGATGTTCATGGATGACTTTTCTGTCTACGGACCTTCTTTTTCTGTTTGTTTGTCAAATTTGTGCAGGGTTCTACAGAGATGTGAAGCCACCAATCTTATGCTGAATTGGGAGAAGTGTCACTTCATGGTTAAAAAAAAGATTGTGTTGGGACACAAGATTTCAGAAAAAGGAATTGAGGTAGACAAGGTTAAAATAGATGTGATGGTGGGTTTGGCTCCTCCAAAGACAGTTAGGGACATCAGAAGTTTCTTGGGGCATGCTGGCTTCTATAGGAGATTCATCAAAGACTTCTCTAAGATTCCAGACCACTTACCAGATTGATGTGCAAAGAAGAGGCTCTTTGGTCAGGAGTGCCTTGAAGCTTTCAAGAAGCTGAAGAGGGAACTTATAAGTGCCCCAATTGTCCAGCCACTTCATTGGGATCTCCCCTTTGAGATCATGTGTGATGCTAGCGATTATGCTGCGGGAGCTGTTTGGAGGCAGAAGAAAGATGGCAAAACTCATGTCATCTACTATGTAAGCCAAACTCTGAATGATGCCCAGATGAAGTATGCTACTACTGAGAAGAAAATGCTAGCCATTGTCTTTTCCTTTGAGAAGTTCAGAAGTTACTTAGTGGGATCTAAAGTCATTGCCTACACTGACCATGCTGCTTTGAGACACCTTATGGCCAAAAACGATGCAAAACCTAGGCTCTTGAGATGGATCATTTTGCTTCAAGAATTCGATTTGGAAATCAAGGACAAGCCAGGAGTTGAGAATAGTGTAGCTGGCCACTTGTCCAGGCTGAAAGTTGAGTGTGGTGCCCCCATTGATGAATGAATTCCTGAAAAGCAGATCATAGCTATTGGAGCAGTGATGGCAGTATGTGAGATTGATAGAAAGCTTGAAGAATTCAAAGCCACAGAAGAGTGTGGGAACCGAAATCCACACTGTCGATTTTCTGTCAAATATGGAAACTTAGGATGAAACCCTAATTTTCCCGAGGTCCTGGATCTCTGCGAAAATCACTAAAACAAACGAATTCAAAAGAATATGGATGAACAATAAATAATAGAGATTAAGAACTTGTGCGAAAGCTTTTATTGAATTAGAATCGACAACTGTTACAAGAAGAATTGAAGAACTTAGACGTCGAAACGTTCTAAGGATCTGAATTGCTAGTCTAAACGCTAAGTCCTAAACTCCTAAGCTAACAGCCGTCTTTTTAGGTCTGATTTTCGCCCCCCTCTTCTGCCCTACGCCTCTGGTTTATATATTCCTTGCCTTGACGGTTCGATCTTTCCATTTTGCCGGATTTGAGTATTTCGGGAATCTTCCATTTTTCTCGATCCTTCCTTTTCTTCCGCGGAAATCTTCTATTTATCTTCAAACTTGCCTTTATTTTCTTTCTGCGAGTAAACCGTCAAAACGTTATCAAATCTGCCGGTTAGATTCCGTTAAGATCGCGAGATGGGGTTTTATCGCGTTTTAGGTTCTTCCGGGCCGTTTTGCGATAAATCCGTTTTCTGACTTTTTACGGGAACGTTTCCTGATCTGACGTCGTTTTTAATAAATTACTCGAGTTAATCGCAAGGTTTTACGATTTACTCGACTCTTTATTAAAAACACGTTTTTTACGACTTACTCGGCGTTTTTTATTAAAAACACGTTTTTACGACTTACTCGGCGTTTTTTTTATCAAAAACGCGTTTTTATTATTTCAACGAGAAATCCGAATAAATTGTATAGTTTAGGAAATGTTCGGTGTTTCGTTTAACCGTTGCCGTTTTATACGATTTCCTCGAGTTCTTTCCGAGAAAGCGAAGTTTTACGGTTTTATCGTAAAACTCGAACGGTAAGTCGGATCGAGATGGAACGGGAGATGTTTCGGCCGTAGTTTAGATCGTGACCTTGTCGAAAGACGTAAGTTTTGAATCGGGGATGCGGGAGATCGAGGCGCGGGATATCCGAGAAGTTTTTAGTTCGCCCATCGGCGAACTAGATGAGTGTCTGTTAGTTCGCCCATGGGCGAACTAGTCGTGACTAGTTCGCGTTTTACGGCTGTTTCGGTTTTTTGCGGTTTCGTAAAACGATTCTTCGAGTTTTATAAAACGATTCTCGAGTTTTATAAAACGATTCTTCAAGTTTTATAAAACGATTCTCGAGTTTTATAAAACGATTCTCGAGTTTTATAAAATGATTCTCGAGTTTTATAAAACGATTCTCGAGTTCTATAAAACGATTCTTTGAGTTTTATAAAACGATTCTTGGGTTTTATAAAACGATTCTCGAGTTTTATAAAACGATTCTTCGAGTTTTATAAAACGATTCTCGAGTTTTATTAAACGATTCTTCGAGTATTATAAAACGATTCTTCGAGTTTTATAAAACGATTCTCGAGTTTTATAAAACGATTCTCGAGTTTTATAAAACGATTCTCGAGTTTTATAAAACGATTCTCGAGTTTTATAAAACGATTCTCGAGTTTTATAAAACGATTCTTCGAGTTTTATAAAACGATTCTTCTAGTTTTATAAAACGATTCTCGAGGCTTATAAAACGATTCTCGAGTTTTATAAAACGATCTCTGAGTTTTATAAAATCACTTTTGCGGAAAGTAATGATCCCCCTTTTACAGAAGTTATCGCAGACGTTGATTTCGAGAGTACGGTTTTCGACACCAACAGTTAGCCCCCCAGTCCGCAATTTCTTGAGGAAATTTTGCGGTCGGATGAAGTTAGATTTTAATCGGAATCTACGGCTGAGATTCGTCTTATTACGAGGGAGAGCTCTCCTTTTTCTATAAGTATTGGATCATTACTTCTCATATCTTTCATCTTTCAAGTTTCTCTCCAACTTCTCTCTAGAAAAATTCTTAAGATGTCTTCTTCCCAAGGTGATCAGCAAAACCGTGAGGTCCCATCCAGTGACAATCCTCGGGCATATCCGCAGGATGCTCGGCTTTCCGAGTTTCTCTTGTTTCAAGACGAGATGGATCGTAGCGACGCTGAGGAAGATGCCGTGTCGAGCGACGTACCCCCAGTGGATTCGTCCGTCCTTGCAAGAGAAGTCAAGGCTATTTTGGACGAAACGGCGGATGCGGTAGTGGGCTCCTCGGCGGGTGTTGCCACCGAACCGTCGGGTGCGCCTGCTGTTTCGCCCCTCCTTGCAGCCGAAAACGTCACTGTTTCCGCTGAGGTCGGACTAGCTGTAGCCCCCACCATGATAGAGTCAGTCGTGTCTCCAGCCGTGATCAAACCGGTCGTGGCTCCTACCGCCGTTGAATCAGTTACGACTCATGCCGCAGTTGAACCGGTTGCAGCTCCCACTGCGGTTGATCCAGTTACGATTCTGGGACCTCCTGCTCCGGTTAAGAGGGTGATTGTCTTGGGACTTCCGGCGCTTAGCGCGTCGCTGCCTGCTTCAGCGAAAAGCCGCAAAAGAACTCGTCCGAACCCAGATGCTCCTGCGAGAAAGAGAGCCGTGAAGGGTTCCGAGACCGGGGATTCGTCTAGCAAGACACCGAGCATGATGTCGATGTCGCAGCAACGCACCAAGGTACGGGTTCGCAATCATACGTTTTTAAAGAATATGTTCGCAGCTGACCGTCTTTCTTGGTTTTTTTTTTTTTTTTTTAGTTTGTTTCGTTGATCGATGGGATTATCAAAGAGTGCGGGTCCGAAGTTGAGCGTTTAGCCAAAGAGTTAGCCGAGTCGCAGGAGAGGTCGGCTCAGCTCGAAGGGAAACTGAAATCGATAGAAGAAGTGCATTCCGCGGAAGTGTCCCGACTCGAAGCTCGGATTAGCGACCTGGATCGTGACCTTGGAAGGACCGCGGTTTCCCTGATCAAAGCGAAGGATGAGAAGAAGTCCAAGGCTTCAGCGCTGCGCAGACTTCAGCGCAAGACGAAGAGTTTTGAGGAATCAGCTGTCCGTGTGACGGAAAGGTCTATTCCTGTCGAGGGGAGCGATTCCGATCCGATTCTCGCTGCTGAAGACGCACCTCAGCCTGATGCGGACAAGGGCGACGACCCGGAGGTTTCTGTCGAGGGTGAAGGTAATGCGATGGATGAAGATGAGGCTCCGTATGCGGAGAATGTTTAAAGTTGTAGTCTCTTACGAGACTTTTTTTAAAAAAAAAAAATTGGATTTTTATGTATTTGGCCGAGTGCGGCTTTTGTACTTGTTTGGGACTGGCCTTTTATGGCTTTGAATCCCCTGTTGCTTCGGCAACTTTTTGTTTTCGTAATGGATAATCGGTTTTATTTGAACCTTCTGATTTGAGTCAATATTGTGGGAGGTCCGCGAGTTGTCGTCCCGCATTCCGTTCCCTTAGTGGATCGCCTTATTCGTTTGCTCGTTTTAGGATTTTTAGTAAATCGAGTGTGCGTTTAGATATAGACGAAGAGACATGCCTTTAGGATCTCGATTCATGCCTTGAGACGTTAGCGACCAGTGTGCTGGGTTTAGGGCAAGACCTAGGTTTACTTTTGGGTTAAGGCTATGCGATGACTAGTCGACTTTCGTTTTGCCTGTTGCGATTTTAACCTGATTCCATACCGATTCGTCTGGTTGGAACCGAGCATCTCACCGGGAACAGTTTCTAAGTTACCCAGAAGTGCTGACCAAAGTTTTGGATTTCTTTTATAGCGCTATTACCCTTGTGTCGGGTGTTCGAGAGCTATCTCTGCGAGATAACTTAAGTTTGTTTAAGACTGTTGCGAGTTCGTTGTGATCAGCAACGAACTATTTTTAAGCGGTAGATGTTTGCGCAATTTGGGCCTTCGCGAAGGATAAGTATATTAAGAAGTTTTGCGTATTTTATAGTCGCGGACGGACTGTTTATTGTTTTTTGGAGAGGAACGTTTTTTCCGAACATTGGCGACGTCTCGCTATATTCAGAATTTCGTTTTTTCTTTCGATGCGTTTGCTGAAAAAGTTTGAGAAATTTCGAGTTTTGAAATTTTGGGAGTATACGAGTATACGTATACTCACCTACTCCCGCCCTTTTGAACGAGGGGGACAGCTGGTCTTATCTTGCGACAAGATGCCTACGTACCCTTTCGAGGGGATCAAGCCGTCTCGTAGTTCAGTGTTCTGCGGGCGTGCCGCCTAGTGATAGTATTTTTTGAGGTGCATCGCGTTCCAGGATCTGGGAATTTTGATGTCCTGCATGTTTGCGATTTCGTATGCTCCGGGTCGGACTACTTTTATGACCTTGTACGGTCCTTCCCAGTTTGCTCCTAGTTTACCGGCATTTCGTTCTGCGGTGTTTTGGAAGACTTTTCGTAAGACTAGGTCGCCTTCGTGAAATCTGCGGTTACGTACGTTTTCGTTATAGTACTTGGCGGCCGCTTGCTGATAATTTTGAATTCGAACGAGTGTCTGATCCCGCCGTTCGTTAATCAGGTCGAGTTCGTCGAGAAGCATTAGGTTGTTTGCCTCTTCTCTTTCCGGGAGCAGTCTCCTACGTACTCCTGGGAACTCGACTTCTGCGGGAATCATGCATTCTGTTCCGTATACGAGAGCGAAAGGAGTTTCACCCGTTGCTCGCCTCGGGGTTGTGCGGTGCGACCACAAAACTCCTTCGAGTTCTTCGGCCCATTTTCCCTTTTTGGCGTCGAGGCGTTTCTTGAGACCGTCGAGGATCGTTTTATTAATAGTTTCGGCTTGTCCGTTGCCTTGAGGATATCTTGGAGTCGATTTGGTCAACCATATTTTCCATTTTTCGCAAAAAGCTTCGAATCTAGTCGAGATAAATTGGGATCCGTTATCCATCACGATTTCGTATGGTACTTCATGTCTACAGACTATGTTCCTCCATACGAAACTTTCTACCTGAGCGTCTTTGATGCTTGCGTAGGAGTCGGCTTCGACCCATTTAGAGAAGAAATCGGTCAGGACCAGAAGGAAGCGTTTTTGTTTTGACGCGTGCATTGGCCCGACTATATCCATTGACCACCGCATGAACGGGTATGGTGCCGAGATAGATGAAAGGACCTCGGCGGGTTGGTGAATACTCGGAGCGTGCCGCTGACATTTCTCACATTTTCGCGAAAAATCCTCGCAATCTTTAACCATCGTTGGCCAGAAATATCCGTGGCGCTTGATTTTTACTGCGAGGGATCTCCCGCCAGAATGGTTTCCGCAAGATCCGGAATGCACTTCCTGCATAACCCTCCGCGCTTTCTCCCCTTGAACGCAAGTCATCAGTGGTCCGGAGAACCTCCATTTGTAAAGTTCTCCGTCCATTACGACGTACCGTGCGGCCTGGGTTTTTATCTTTCGGGCCGCCCATTTTTCTGACGGAAGTTCTCCGTTGATTATGTATGCGAGGATTGTTTCCTTCCACGGACGATTGAATCCGTAATCGGACTGATCTTCGACCGGATGGTCTTCCTCCACATCGTCTTCTGGTTCGTTGATCAGATTTATGACTATGGGCGGTCCGATGCTAGGGTGTTCGATAAATTCAACGGGAATTACCCTGCTCATACCAGGATCCGAGCTGGATGCTAGGGCGGCCAAAGCGTCTGCCTGGGCGTTCTCTGCTCGAGGAATTCTAG
>CAKOAT010134044.1:0-76578 GCA_932364175.1 Eruca vesicaria subsp. sativa
GTAGAGCTCCCTCATGCGGATTGTGTGGTTAAGACTTAGTCTAGACTAGTGGTAGGATTGTTGTGATGTGACCCTGGAGTTCGATTGGGAGTTAACCAATTCTCCAGTGGTAGGGATGGACTTCTCTCCACAGCTTGTCAAGTGAAGTGGGTAGCGCCCATGGACGAGCGCTGCGGGACGCTGCGGCCCGGGTTGTATTAGAAGCGCCGATCCCCGGAGATGATGTTTCCGACCACGTGACTTATGTGTTTGTGGTCTGGAGTGTTCAGGGTGGATAAGTTAGAGACCTCCATTGTGTGAAGGGATCCCCGGATGTGCGAACATCCGTAGTGTGTACAGTTAGGCGCCTTGAGTCTAAAAGTGTGTCTAGGCTGTAGTGTAGTTGAGTCTAGGATTGAGTCTAGACATTTTGGGTTTGTGTTGGTCTCAGGGAGAGACCTGGGGTTTAGAGTCTTTGCTTGTTGCATCCCTTTTGCATTGCATTGTATTGTTTATTGTTGCACGTCTAACTTTTCCCCGTATTGATTGATTGTGCAATTGCTCTTGTGTTTGAGCATGGGCTAAGGGGGATCGTTGTTGTTGTTGTTGTTTTTGGGAACTCGCTGAGTAATCTATGATTACTCATTTCCCCTTTACTATGCAGGTAACCTTAGAAGGGAAGGGGCGTTTTGCGGGGTGTGGAGGACGAGGCCAGGCGTAGACTTCCGGTGTTGTTTTGCAAAGGACGAAGATCTTGTTTTCTCTTGTTTTGTTTTTATGGGTACCCCTTTTTCTCGTGTTTATGTACGTTGTTGTATTTACGAGCTTAAGTCGAGTTCCGACTCTGATTACTTATAAAAAGATGTTTTATTAAAATCCCCGTGGAACGCTGATATAGAGTTTAGTATAAAACTCTTAACACAACTCTTAACCAAAGTACGGATCAGCGCTGGCCTTAGGCTGAGGTTGAGAGGGACGGTATTGTGGTTGGGCTGGTCGAGACTTTGATTTGTTTAAAGTTTTGGTTGGACCGACTGCGATGCTTGTCTAACTGTAACGCTTCCGGGTCGTCCCGGGTTAGTCCGGCCTAGGACGGTTCGGGGGTGTTACACTCGCCTTGCCGAGTTTCGGGCGAACATGGCCGAAAAAGAAGTTGCTCGTCTTCGGGCAGAGGTCGAGGCTAACCAAGCCGAAGAAGTGGTTGCGAGGGAGGTTGCTCGTGTGAGAGATGAGTGTGCGGCTAGGTCTCGTCGTGCAAAGGAGCTTTCCGACCAAAGGATTTTTCGTGCTCGTCGTGCGGGCAAACGAGAGGTTGCCGAGGAGATGAAGGCTCGTTGCGAGCGATTTGCAACCGGTTGTTCGGATGCGGAAGTTGTTCAACGAGCGCATGGTGACTATCGCGAATGTCGCGGGATCGTTCATAGGTTATCCCTAACTCAGAATGAAGGGTATTCGTTCACTAAGGAATTCTCCGCGCGGCGGAAAAACCTGAATCGGGAAAGAGATATGCAGTCTGAATTTTTCGACCTTAAGGCGCGCATGTGGGATCAATGGAATCCCATCGTGGTGTCGCCGGATTCGGTTGAAGTCGGTCCTGGGATTTCAGACGTGGATGGTGAAGTCGATCAGCCTGCGTTTGATGACTTCAATGTGTGATGTTATTAGTTTTCGATTCTGTTGTTGTTTTTCCGGGACTGGCCGTTTGTGGCTTTGAATCCCTACCGCTGGACGGTGTGTATTTGACGACTCTCTTAATAAAAATACTTTCTAAGTATGAAATTCGTGTTTTGTATTAGATGTAGAGGGAAGAATACGAGTTGTCATCTCGTATCTAACTCTTTGGTGTAAATTGTCTGATTCGTTAACTCGGGAGATTTCGATTTTCGCGAGTGTTTAAATGTGGGCGAAGAGACATGCCTTTAGGATCTCGATTCATGCCTTGAGACGTTAGCGACCAGTGTGCTAGGTTTAGGGCAAGACCTAGGTTTACTTTCGGATTGGGGCTGTGCGATGACTTGTCGGCTTTCGTTTTGCCCGTTGCGATTTTAACCTGATTCCATACCGATTTAGAATCCGCGATAAGTTCTCGGCTTATACGATTCGTCTGGTTGGAACCGAGCATCTCACCGGGAACAATTTCTAAGTTGCCCGGAAGTGCTGACCAAAAATTTGGATTTCTTTTATAGCGCGCTATTTTATCCTCGTCAGATGTATGCGGACCGATAGGTCGGTGCGTTTGTTTAGGACGGCTAGCGTGCTCGACGGGGCCAATCGCTGAGCGTTCGTGTTTTTATAGTCGCGGACGAACCTTGGATAAATATTTTTCTTTGAGAGTTTAGGCGACGTCTCGCCAGTTCTTTCTGAAAATATTTATATATGCGAATTTTATAAAAACGATTAAGTAGTTGTTATGGCGGAAGCGATTTTCCGGATTTGCGTTTTTCGATAGTAGCGGAGATATTCTAACTTTGTCTTTATTAAAAATTTTGAAAATTATCGATTACAAAGCTAAAAGAAATTTTGTAAAAAATTTTGGGAGTATACGAATACTCGTATACTCACCCACTCCCCCCCCCCCCCCCGTTTTGGAAGGGGGGATAGCTGAACTCGTCTTTAGGCGAGCTGCCTACGTATTCCTTTCGGATATCAAGCCATCTCGTAGTTCTGATTGTTTGCGCGAGTGTGCTTACTCGGCTGTCGAAGACTTCTCGATCGATTCAGTCGCGGGATCGATGTCTTTGTCCGGAATTGTCTCCTCCAGTCGGATGGAAGCGATGGGTGCGGAAACTTCTGGTTTCTCGGCCGTTGCTCGCTTTGGGTCGTCTTCTGCGGGCGGTGGCGTGACCTTTGCCCGTTTTGGTTTCACGATCGCGACCGCCAATTGCCTCAGCTTGTGTTCGGCCACGAAACAAGATCGCGATTGTCTTTGGCATCCCCAAATTACTGAGACTCCCGTAGGCGTCGGGAATTTGATGCCTAAGTGATACATGGACAGAACCGCCTTCATGGAATTTATCCAAGGCGTGCCCATAATCACGTTGTAGATAGCCGGGAAATCGACTACCGCGAAATTAACGATTTTCGTCACTTCTTTTGCGGCGACCGGTAGTCGGATTGATCCCAGGGTCATTGACGTTTCGCAGGAGAAACTAGTCAACGGTTTTGGAATCGGCTCGACTTCCGAGAGATTGATCCCCATGCGTGCTAGCGTATTGCGGAAGATCACGTTGACAGTACTCCCAGTATCTACCAAGACCCGAGCGACTTCTAAATCGCCGATTACTAGGTCGATGACAAGAGGATCGGCGTGAGATTGATCGATTCCGCCGGTTTCAGCGTCGCTGAATGAAATCACTCCTTTCGGAGGGTCATCCGTCGGCACCTTCCAACTCGAGCCGGTTTCGGCTTTGCGTTGGTAGGATTTTATAGACGAGACGGTGTCGTTGTAGTATTGCGATTCGCAGATAATCATGTTGATTTTTCGGCGGTTAGCGTCGTTACCCCTCTCGTCTTGTCTTCGTCCGCGCTTTTCGCCTGACTGGTTTCCCTGAGGTGGAGTTTCCGCTCGCGCGTTCTTGTCGTTCTTCGGAGGGCGATCCGAATCGCGGATGAGATCTTTTACGCTAGATATCTCGGAAAGTTCTCCCGCGACCAATTTTGCGGCAAGTCTGGCGCCGAGAACTTTGGAGTTCACGGTGGAATTCCCGCGGGTTTGGTGGAGGTCGCAGAAAGAATTCTCGTCGTAATTCGAATTTCTCGTCCACGTGTTTCCCGTAGTTCACCCTTGCTCCGAACCGGAGTTGATGGCGTAGTTATGCGCCCCTTGAAGATCCTGTCCCTCGTGATGGACGAATTTGTCGTTACGAGAGTTCCTCTTTTTCTGCTTCTGCTCGGACGCGTTATCCTTTGCGGATGTTTTCGTCGGCTTATGCTTTCTGGACAGGATTTTGGTCTCCTCTTCGATGGTTATGAAGTCAGTGGCCTTATGGAGCGCATCCTGAATCGTCCGCGGTTTCTCGAGAGTTATCCATATGCGGAACTTCGATTTATACCAGAGCGATTTTCTTAACGCGTCGATGGCGGCTTTGTCGCTGATTCCGCTGACCCTAGCCATGACGAGTTTGAATCTGCTCATAAAATCGCGGAGAGATTCGTCCTCCATCTGCACCAAACTCCAGAGGTCGGCGTCGGAGGTTTCCGGGTTAATGAACATCGAGTACTGCTTCAGGAATTTCGAAGCCAGTCGACGGAAACTTCCGATCGAATTTCGCCTAAGTTTGGCGAACCACTCGAACGCGGCTCCTTCTTGGTTTTCGACGAAGAGGCGGCAGTAGCCTGCGTCTTTTTCGTGGTCCTTGAGTTTGGCTCGTCCCATGGTGATCTGGAACGCTTGTAGGTGCGCTTTGGGATCCGACGTCCCGTCGTAAGTCGGCACCTTAAGTTTTCCGGGATCGGGCAGTTTGATCTCGGTGATGCGGGCCGTGAAGGGCGTTTTCCGAGACTCGTACAGTAGCCGATCGATCTCGGGTGAAGCGCTGGTAGCGTGGTGAATCTGGGATTTCACCGCTTTTACCGCTGCGGCCGTTTTGGTGATATATTCGCGGAGATCGCGCATCTCGGTCAGACCGCCAGCAGTTTTCCGACCTTGTCGGCGTTTGCTGCGAGTGACCGGAGATCGCTCCTCGGCGGTTTTTGCGTATCGCGCAAAGTCGAGTTCCCGTTCGTCTCCAGTAAACGAACGTTCGGGAGAAGACTCCGGCAGAGGACTTCGAGTCTTTCTTCTCCTAGGATGGACGTCAGCGTCTTCGTCTGTCGAATCGGTCTGGTCGCTTGTCTACAGGTTAACCTGTTCGATGCCGTCACCCTCGGTCTCCTGTTCGTGAGTAAGAGGTTTTTCCGATTCGTTCAGTGTCGCGTGAGGATTGTCTTTTCCGGATTCCTTTTCCGGTAAGTTTCTCTGCTCGGTTCTGGGACGATCCGCAGGAGCACCAAAGTCCAGCCTTCTTCTGCGGATCTTAGTAGTTCCGCGGGGGCGAATTGCTCGGGTTTTCGCGGTTAGGGTTTCTACCCGTTTCGCGAGCGAACCGAAGAGCTTTTCCTGCTCTTCCGATTTTTTGTTAAACTCGGAGAGCATCTTCTCGAGGGTCTCGGCGTTAGCGTTTATAGCGTTGGCCGCAGACGCTTCTTGTGGTGGAGTTGTTTCAACGTTATCGCGTTCGTCGCGAGTTTGGTTGTCACCAGTCATCGTTTCTTCGTTTGACATGTTGCGGCTTCGGGGTAAGATAGATCCGACTGTTTTGCGATAAGTTTTTCGACTTTGTACGGAATCGTTTCCTGATCTGACATCGTTTTTAATAAATTCCTCGAGTTAATCGTAAGGTTTTACGATTTACTCGACTTTATATTAAAAATACGTTTTTTACGATTTACTCGATGTTTTTTTATTAAAAACGCGTTTTTTATGATTTCAACGAGAAATCTCGAATAAATCATATAGTTTAGGAAATGTTCGGTGTTTCGTTTAACCGTTGCCGTTTTATACGATTTATTCGAGTTCTTTATCGAGTAAGCGAAGTTTTACGGTTTTTATCGTAAAACTCGAACGATAGGTCAGATCGAGATGGAAAGGGAGATGTTTCGGCCGTGGTTCAGAATGTGACCGTGTAGAAAGACATAAGTTTCAAATCGGGAATGCGGGAGAACGAGGCTCGGGACGTCCAGGAAGTTTCTAGTTCGCCCATCGGCGAACTAAGCCGGGCCGGCTTAGTTCGCCGATGGGCGAACTAGTCGAGTGTCTCCTAGTTCGCCCATGGGCGAACAAGTCGTGACTAGTTCGCGTTTTACGGCTATTTCGGTTTTTTGCGGTTTCGTAAAACGATTCTTCGAGTTTTATAAAACGGCTTTTCGAGTTTTATAAAACGGCTTCTCGAGTTTTATAAAACGATTCTCGAGTTTTATAAAACGATTCTCGGGTTTTATAAAACGATTCTCGAGTTTCATAAAACGATCTTCGGGTTTTATAAAACGATCTTCGGATTTTATAAAATGGTCTGCGGGTTTTATAAAACGATCTTCGGATTTTATAAAACGGTCTGCGGGTTTTATAAAACGGATTTTCGAGTTTTATAAAACGACTCCTCGGGTTTTATAAAACTATTCATTTTGTATTTTCGCGGGGAGTTTTGGCTATTAATTCCGTCGTACCGATTTTGACCCCAACAATACACTCTGCAATTTTCTCGCTCTTAAGGTTAACAAATCTTAAACATCATCGATGAATCCTAACCAAGAACAGAGACTGCAGATAGAGCGAGGATGGTGTTGGGGTCTTTGATTTGCAAGAAGGGTCTATTATGTTTTATATCTTTTGTTGTGTCAAGGATCACAACCCGCCCGTGTTCGAACTATTATCAAAATAACAAAATTCATCAAGACCTAGGTTTACTTTCGGATTGGGGCTGTGCGATGTGGGATCAATGGAATCCCATCGTGGTGTCGCCGGATTCGGTTGAAGTCAGTCCTGGGATTTCAGACGTGGATGGTGAAGTCGATCAGCCTGCGTTTGATGACTTCAATGTGTGATGTTATTAGTTTTCGATTCTGTTGTTGTTTTTCCGGGACTGGCCGTTTGTGGCTTTGAATCCCTACAGCTGGGCGGTGTGTATTTGACGACTCTCTTAATAAAAATACTTTCTAAGTATGAAATTCGTGTTTTGTATTAGATGTAGAGGGAAGAATACGAGTTATCATCTCGTATCTAACTCTTTGGTGTAAATTGTCTGATTCGTTAACTCGGGAGATTTCGATTTTCGCGAGTGTTTAGATGTGGGCGAAGAGACATGCCTTTAGGATCTCGATTCATGCCTTGAGACGTTAGCGACCAGTGTGCTAGGTTTAGGGCAAGACCTAGGTTTACTTTCGGATTGGGGCTGTGCGATGACTTGTCGGCTTTCGTTTTGCCCGTTGCGATTTTAACCTGATTCCATACCGATTTAGAATCCGCGTAAGTTCTCGGCTTATACGATTCGTCTGGTTGGAACCGAGCATCTCACCGGGAACAATTTCTAAGTTGCCCGGAAGTGCTGACCAAAAATTTGGATTTCTTTTATAGCGCGCTATTTTATCCTCGTCAGATGTATGCGGACCGATAGGTCGGTGCGTTTGTTTAGGACGGCTAGCGTGCTCGACGGGGCCAATCGCTGAGCGTTCGTGTTTTTATAGTCGCGGACGGACTTTGGATAAATATTATTCTTTGAGAGTTTAGGCGACGTCTCGCCAGTTCTTTCCGAAAATATTTTGATATGCGAATTTTATAAAAACGATTAAGTAGTTGTTACGGCGGAAGCGATTTTCCGGATTTGCGTTTTGCGATAGTAGCAGAGATATTCTAACTTTGTCTTTATTAAAAATTTTGAAAATTATCGATTACAAAGCTAAAAGAAATTTTGTAAAAAATTTTGGGAGTATACGAATACTCGTATACTCACCCACTCCCCCCCCCCCCCGTTTTGGAAGAGGGGATAGCTGAACTCGTCTTTAGGCGAGCTGCCTACGTATTCCTTTCGGAAATCAAGCCATCTCGTAGTTCTGATTGTTTGCGCGAGTGTGCTTACTCGGCTGTCGCAGACTTCTCGATCGCTTCAGTCGCGGGATCGATGTCTTTGTCCGGAATTGTCTCCTCTAGTCGGATGGAAGCGATGGGTGCGGAAACTTCTGGTTTCTCGGCCGTTGCTCGCCTTGGGTCATCTTCTGCGGGCGGTGGCGTGACCTTTGCCCGTTTTGGTTTCACGATCGCGACCGCCAATTGCCTCAGCTTGTGTTCGGCCACGAAACAAGATCGCGATTGTCTTTGGCATCCCCAAATTACTGAGACTCCCGTAGGCGTCGGGAATTTGATGCCTAAGTGATACGTGGACAGAACCGCCTTCATGGAATTTATCCAAGGCGTGCCCATAATCACGTTGTAGATAGCTGGGAAATCGACTACCGCGAAATTAACGATTTTCGTCACTTCTTTTGCGGCGACCGGTAGTCGGATTGATCCCAGGGTCATTGACGTTTCGCTGGAGAAACTAGTCAACGGTTTTGGAATCGGCTCGACTTCCGAGAGATCGATCCCCATGCGTACTAGCGTATTGCGGAAGATCACGTTGACAGTACTCCCGGTATCGACCAAGACCCGAGCGACTTCTAAATCGCCGATTACTAGGTCGATGACAAGAGGATCGGCGTGAGATTGATCGATTCCGCCGGTTTCAGCGTCGCTGAATGAAATCATTCCTTTCGGAGGGTCATCCGTCGGCACCTTCCAACTCGAGCCGGTTTCAGCTTTGCGTTGGTAGGATTTTATAGACGAGACGGTGTCGTTGTAGTATTGCGATTCGCAAATAATCATGTTGATTTTTCGGCGGTTAGCGTCGTTACCCCTCTCGTCTTGTCTTCGTCCGCGCTTTTCGCCTGACTTGTTTCCCTGAGGTGGAGTTTCCGCTCGCGCGTTCTTGTCGTTCTTCGGAGGGCGATCCGAATCGCGGATGAGATCTTTTACGCTAGATATCTCGGAAAGTTCTCCCGCCACCAATTTTACGGCAAGTCTGGCGCCGAGAACTTTGCAGTTCACGGTGGAATGCCCGCGGGTTTGGTGGAGGTCGCAGAAAGAATTCTCGTCGTAATTCGAATTTCTCGTCCACGTGTTTCCCGTAGTTCACCCTTGCTCCGAACCGGAGTTGATGGCGTAGTTATGCGCCCCTTGGAGATCCTGTTCCTCGTGATGGACGAATTTGTCGTTACGAGACGTAAGTTTCAAATCGGGAATGGGGGAGAACGAGGCTCGGGACGTCCAGGAAGTTTCTAGTTCGCCGATGGGCGAACTAGTCGAGTGTCTCCTAGTTCGCCCATTGGCGAACTAAGCCGGCTTGGCTTAGTTCGCCCATGGGAGAACTAGTCGTGACTAGTTCGCGTTTTACGGCTATTTCGGTTTTTTGCGGTTTCGTAAAACGATTCTTCGAGTTTTATAAAACGGCTTTTCAAGTTTTATAAAACGGCTTCTCGAGTTTTATAAAACGATTCTCGAGTTTTATAAAACGATTCTCGAGTTTTATAAAACGATTCTCGGGTTTTATAAAACGATTCTCGAGTTTCATAAAACGATCTTCGGGTTTTATAAAACGATCTTCGGATTTTATAAAACGGTCTGCGGGTTTTATAAAACGATCTTCGGATTTTATAAAACGGTCTGCGGGTTTTATAAAACGGCTTTTCGAGTTTTATAAAACGACTCCTCGAGTTTTATAAAACTATTCCTTTTGTATTTTCGCGGGGAGTTTTGGCTATTAATTCCGTCGTACCGATTTTGACCCCAACAATACACTTTGCAATCTTCTCGCTCTTAAGGTTAACAAATCTTAAACATCATCGATGAATCCTAACCAAGAACAGAGACTGCAGATAGAGCGAGGATGGTGTTGGGGTCTTTGATTTGAAAGAAGGGTCTATTATGTTTTATAGCTTTTGTTGTGTCAAGGATCACAACCCGCCCGTGTACGAACTATTATCAAAATAACAAAATTCATCAAGATTACGCAACATAACCAGCAGTGCTCGAACAGGGAATAGACAAATATTCATCATATACATTCCCTACATAACATGAGAAAGCTATATATTAAAAATATTATTATTGTGTGAAAGATACTGAAGTTACGAACAACACGGTTGGTAGACTTTAAAACAATAAAGAAGAGATTTCATACCTTTCCGTTTAGTTCCCATAAAGCTTTCACAGCTTCTTCTTTAGAAGAGAATGTGACATAAGTAACTTCCTTAGCGAGTAGCCTCGGCAGCTATTCTCTTCTCATCGGTTTCTTTGTTTTCAAAACCGTTAGCTTTGGACGAACCAGTTATCGCTAACCTACCCATCATTATCAATCCAAGAGATAAAAGAGTTGTTGGAGTTCCTGAAACCAAGAAAGCCATACTCTTTGCTCTTGTTCATACTATCAACCATTCCTTCAACACCAAGCCCAACATCAGCAAACATCACACACCAACCTCATCAAGCTGCTTCTCCTGCAACTGATTCTCCTTCACCATCGCCTCCCAAACCCTCTATTTCCCTTTCATCATCTCCACATACCCCACATTCTCCTCGAACCCAAACTTCTCAGCAAGAATATTCCCCAGATGTTTCCACTTGAAAACATCAGCGTTACTGCATTTAAACGCTTCGTTCTCGGTGTAAGGATCAACCTTAGCCCAAATCTGATGCACAACAATCAGATCAGCGTCTGAAGCCGTCATGAAACCTTCCCACGCCTTCTTACTCCCGGGAAAAACAAACTTGGCCCTGCGTTAGGTACAACCGCACGAAGGAGGTTACGGAGCGTAGAGCCAACACAAGATGATGAATCTGTAAGTGGTAGATTTCTTGATCGGTAAGAAGAAGATGAAGCTACTGAATCGAAACCCTTAAGGTATGACCAATATCGCGACGGCGGAGAAAGAAGGAACGATTCAACACACAAGATAAACAAATTACGGCCAATCCAAGCTTGACACGTGTCGTAAAACCCCAACCTCAAAAAAAGTGACGTGGACGACTGTGGGTGCAAATATCTAAACTTTATTATTATAGAAGATAGATGATCTGTTAGACACTAATTTCATTTATCTTGTTCATTATTTTATCAATCTCATTAAAACGAAAGTACATTTTTCCAATATTTTTTAACTTTCTAACTTTATCACAACTATACCATTATCAATAAATTTAATATTTGTATTAATTATATAAACTAAACAGAATTTTTTTCTAATCTACTCCACAAAATTATTTGGGTTAATTATTTGTGGTCCTCGATTAACCTCCAGTTTATAAGATAGGTTTGAAAAATTATTTGTGGTTCATTTGTATTGTGACATTCGTGAATATAAATAGTTTATTTGGCTAACTACAATATAATAATTGTATTATTACTTACGTTATATATTCTTCACAACGGTTAGTCGGTTACTATAATGTGAATAAATATTAACAGTAAGGTTATTTATTAATGTTACATATTCTATTTATGAGTATATTTTGGTGTAAATAACATATGCATGTGTCAATTTATAATAAGAAAAATATTTGCTTCCATCTATCACATGAGTAGCATATACAGAAAGTGTTTGTTTTAGTCTATCAAATTTTATACTTAATATTGCACCGGTTTCTTGTCCACAAAAAGGTATATATTGCACCGGTTCATTGGTCTAGTGCCTAGCGGCATGAACTCTAAACACTATCTAACAAACTCAAAACCTTCAGTCAGAAAAAGAAAACAAACTCAAAACCTTGCATATAAAACCCAAACACTACAAATAATTTTGTAACGATATGAATATATTACATGTATTATATAATAGCATTTTAGTGTGTCAATAATTGATTAGTCAATACTTGAAAATGCTTGGGTAAAATGGATATAAATAATGTAAGTGTATATATAGAAATTCAGCTCGGCTTTAAATTCCAAATCTTTTATCTACCAACAGACTATCTACTAACGAAAATGCAACAAGATAGTCAAGGATATATTCCCTCCCAAAAAACTGAAAATACTGAATAATAACCCAAGCTTGACTCAAAGCAAGATCGACCACGATTTTCAATCCCTATCAGACTCAAAAGATTTAACCGAATGCAAATGTCTATACTATAACCATTTTTTTGAAACCAAAAACTATAACCATTTATAATATTCAATGTTTTGAAAACCAAATCGAATATCGACTCAGTATACCTACTATGTTTGGACAGTCGAACTGGATTTTCTATTTGCAAAATTATATATATATATATATATATATATATATATATATATATATAATTATATATTTACATTATATAGACTTAACAAGTAAGTCTACATATAATATATTATTTTTTTCTCTTTTATTAACTAAAAAAAAATACGCATAAAAATAAACATATATACAGTAAGCAAGTGAATATTATGTAAAACTATAATTGATAAAAACCAAAGGGTTGATTGTTCAAATGGCTGTAACTATTTATTTTTACAACTAAAGTCTTAAATTTTATGAATATGTCAAAATAAGAATAATATATGAAATTTAAAAATATACTCCCTCCGTTTCATATTAAGTGTCGCTGTAGAATTTTTTTTTTGTTACATAATAAGTGTTTTTCGGTTTTCTATGCAAAATTTATTAATTTTATTATGCAATTTATTTTTCTATTGGTTGAAATAAGGTTAAGTGTATGGGTGATTGTGTTTTTATATAGAAAATATGGAAAATTCTTGGGTAATGGATATGTCTAATGTAAGTATATATAGAAATTCAGCTCGGCTTTAAATTCCAAATCTTTTATCTATCAACAGACTATCTACTTACGAAAATGCAACAAGATAGTCAAGGATATATTTCCTCCCAAAAAACTGAAAATACTGAATAATAACCCACGCTTGACTCAAAGCAAGATCGGCCACGATTTTCAATCCCTATCAGACTCAAAAGAATTAACCGAATGCAAATGTCTATACTATAACTATTTTTTGAAACACAAACTATAACCATTTATATAATATTCAATGTTTTGAAAACCAGATCGAACATCAACTCAGTATACCTACTATGTTTGTACAGGCAAACCGGATTTTCTATTTTCAAAAATTATATATATATAATTATATATTTACCTTATTTAGACTTAACAAGTAAGTCTACATATAATTTATTATTTTTTCTCTTTTATTAACTACAAAAAAATAATACACATAAGTATAAATATACATACAGTAAGCAAGTGAATATTATGTAAAACTAAAATTGATAAAAACCAAACGATTGATTGTTCAAGTGGCTGTAATTATTTATTTTTACAGCTAAAGTCTTATATTTTATGAATATGTAAAAATAAGAATAATATATGAAATCTAAAAATATACTCCCTTCGTTTCATATTAAGTGTCGCTGTAGAAATTTTTTTTCGTTACATAATAAGTGTCACTTTTGGTTTTTATGCAAAATTTATTAATTTTATTATGCAATTTATTTTTCTATTGGTTGAAATATGGTTAAGTGTATGGGTAATTGTGTTTTTATATAGAAAATATGGAAAATGCTTGGGTAAAATGGATATGTCTAATGTAAGTATATATATAGAAATTCAGCTCGGCTTTAAATTCAAATCTTTTATCTACCAGCAGACTATCTACTAACGAAAATGCAACAAGATAGTCAAGGATATATTCCCTCCCAAAAAACTGAAAATACTGAATAGCAACCCTCGCTTGACTCAAAGCAAGATCGACCACGATTTTCAATCCCTATCAGACTCAAAAGATTTAACCGAATGCAAATGTCTATATTATAACCCATTTTTGAAACACAAACTATAACCATTTATATAATATTCAATGTTTTGAAAACCAGATCGAACATCGACTCAGTATACCTACTATGTTTGGACAGTCGAACCGGATTTTCTATTTTCAAAAATTATATATATTTATATATAATTATATATTTACATTATATAAACTTAACAAGTAAGTCTACATATAATATATTATTTTTTCTCTTTTATTAACTAAAAAAACAATATGCATAAATATAAATATATATACAGTAAGCAAGTGAATATTATGTAAAACTAAAATTGATAAAAACCAAACGGTTGATTGTTCAAGTGGCTGTAATTATTTATTTTTACAACTAAAGTCTTAGATTTTATGAATATGTCAAAATAATAATAATATATGAAATCTTAAAATATACACCCTTCGTTTCATATTAAGTGTCGTTGTATAAATTTTTTTCGCTACATAATAAGCGTCGTTTTCGGTTTTCTATGGAAAATTTATTAATTTTATTATGCAATTTATTTTTCTATAGCTTGAAATATGGTTATGTACATGGGTAATTGTGTTTTTATATAGAAATTATGAAAAATCAATTTTTTTTTAGTCCGTGTGCACAAATGCAAAGTGACACTTATAATAAAACAAATGAAGTATTTGCTTACATGATTTCTTAAGAAAATGAAATGAACTCTTTTTTTTTTAACACTATTCCAACTTGTAATATGAAAATGATACAGAGAAAGGAAGAATACGATGGGATGTCAGAAATTAAATGAACTATAAAATCAAATAAATACTAATAGTCAAATATTTATTATAAAATATTAAAATTGATCTAGATCATCTTTTTTACCGAAACTTCGCTAATTTTATCAGTTTTTCTCAAATCCGGGGTTTGAACCGGTTTGACCGGCCGGTCTGATCCAGTTTTGAAAACCATGATAATAATATATTCATCACAGCAAAATAGTAACCAGCAGATGAGGATATTATTTTCACAAACATCATTTAAAATTCATCTCTAACCTCTTTTAGTTTAGTTAAATAATAATCTTATTATTTTCTTTCAAATGTTACTATAGTTTTTATAAAACAAAAAGAGATCTATATGTTTTGAAAGATTATTTTTCTTCAAAATGTGGATCAAAGTCTACTAGGATTTTTTGAGTTCAAAAAAAAATCAAGAGACAATAAAGATGGAGGTGGACTAAGCATGCATGTTTCAGGGTAATATATTGTCAGTTGTTGGTGTCAAAATCGGTCACGACGGAATCAGTGGCTAAAAGTTTTTGTAAAAACAAATATACGTTTTATAAAACTCGAGAAGTCGTTTATAAAAATTCTAAGAAATTTCCGAACAAAGAAAATCCGCGGAAAAACTTGGAAATCGTAATCTTGGAAGAACGAACGAAACAAACGCTGATCACACGATTGTCCGAGTTAAGCGCAAAACCGCAAAAAACCGCATCCGCCGTAAAACCGCGAGCAGGTTCGACCGAACCGAGTTCAACGTATGACAAGCCGAACCAACCGGTTCAGCTCGCCGTATGGCAAGCTAGGTGGCATCGAGCCAGCTCGCCATACGGCGAGCTGGTCACTTCACGAACATCTCGCCGTACGGTGAGCTGAACCAACCCGGTTCAGCTCGCCGTACGTCAAGCTGAATGTACCGAGCCTCGACCTCCCATGTCCTCAACTCAAGGCATACGTCCTTCGGCTCGATCGTGTTCTGAACCACGGTTGAAACGTCTCTCGTTTCGTCTTGATCCGTCCTATCGTTCAAGTTTCACGATAAAAACCGTAAAGTTTGTTTTCTCGAAAGAACTCAAAGAAATCGTATAAAATGGCAACGGTTAAACGAAACACCGAACACTGCCCAACTATACGATTTACTCGAGATTTTTCATGAAAAATCGTAAAAAACGCGTTTTTAAGAAAATCTCGAGTAAATCGTAGAAAACGGCAGCGATTAAGCGAAACATCAAAGAACATTGCCAAACTTTGCGATTAACTCGAGAAAAATATTTAAAAACGGCATCGCATCAGGAAACGATCTCGTATAAAGTCGTAAACGGTTTTATCGCAAAACGGCTCGAAAAGTCCTAAAACGCGATAAAAGGTCTATCTTGCGAGTTTCACGAAGTCAAGCCCAAAGATACGACGATGTTTTGACGATTTACTTGTAGAAAAGAAGATAAATGTCAAGTTTGAAGATAAATGTCAAGTTTGAGGATAAATAGAAGATTTCTGCGAGAAAAAGAAAGATAAAGATAAATGGAAGATTCTCGATAAACTCGAATCTGGGCGAAATGGAAGGACTAAACCGCCTAGGAAGGGAGTATATAAGCAAGAGGCAGAGGACATAAGCAGAGGACGATTTTCAGAGCTCTCATTTGAGACTTTTTACAACTTTTCTAGACTTAGAATTTTTCGCACTTAGAAACTTAGGCTTTTTCTCGACAAGTTCGGTTTCTATGACTGGCGCTCAGTCACTAGACGAACTCGCCCAGGCAGTTCGATCTCTTTTCCAGCTCAATTAACTGAACTACGTTCGACTTGATCCTCGAAAGGGGTACGTAAGCATCCTTCTATAAGGTTCCGTCTGAAATCAATCAAACCCTTTTTCTGATCTTTTTCCGTCTTTTGTTATCGAGCTGCGACTCGACTAGGTTTAGGGTTTTTACGTTGATAACTCGCTGATGGCCCATGCGGCCAAAGCCTTTGTAAACTCTTGTAATGATCGCAACGCTCTTACGCGAAATCGAAATAAGATCTATTTTCTCTATAAATTCGTTTTATTACGTTTTTCATATTTTTCCACATTTATTTGGTTACTTGTCGTTGGCTTTCGCAGAGATCCGGTTCCTCTAGAAAATTAGGGTTTTCCTAAGTTTTCTTATTTAATGGAAATCGCCGAACGTAGAGCTGAACCAAGCGTCTCAGCTCGCCGAACGTAGAGCTGAACCAAGCGTCTCAGCTCGCCGAACGTAGAGCTGAACAAAGCGCCTCAGCTCGCCGAACGTAGAGCTGATTCAAGCGCCTAGCTCGCCCAAGAGGCGCTGACTTTGCCCCAAGGGTTCTTATCGCCTAGCCCGCCATACGGCGACCTGGCCAAGCTGAACTAGCTCGCCGTACGGCGAGCTGAGCCGTTCAGGACTAGCTCGTCGTACGTCGAGCTGGCTAACTCGCCGTACGGCGAGCTGAACCAAGCGTCTACCTCGCCCAAGAGGTGCTGACTTTGCCCCAAGGGTTCTTACCATTCAGATCGCCACATGGCGAGCTGAAAGGATTCACCCGACTCGCCCTACGTCGAGATGAACCAATCCTCGAGTTTCTCTCTCGAGTCTTGATCGCGCTGATTCTTGTTTCCTCTCAATCGGAATTTTCATTGAGATTTTACGATAAAAACCGCAAATACTTGTTTTTCGTGTAAGTTCGAATCAATCGTCTAAAACGGCAACGGTCGACTTAACACCAAAGTTGCCTAAACTACACGAGAAATCTGAACTCTCTAAACGCAATCCAATTTTACGAAACTCCGCCATGCAAAGTTGAAAACATCCAATCATAAACACGTGATTGATTTTTCGATATACAGAGCACACCTAGTCGGTTAAATAAAACCAGCAGTACGAGGAAACAAGAACATGAACTCCGATGGTGAAGTCTTCTCCCCACTCCGATACTCTTGTTAGTAATTCGTCGTAGACCGATAAGTCAAAAGACGAAGAACGAGGAATAGATGGTTCCAAATCATCGATGAAACTAAGGTATGTCCGATTTAGAAAGTTTATTAGACTTCTAATTTCTCGTAGGTAAGAAAAGAAAACGTCTTGTAAACTGCCATGAAACCTAGAGAACTTAGAATTTAGAGGATAGTCTAGCATGCTAAGTCGTAAGCAATTTTTGTCTATCTCGATTTGTTGTTCTCTAACCATTCAGGCATAAGATGCAAACCGATCCAATCTCTCGTACAACTGAGAAACGATCGCCACACATTCGAACGTACTCGTTTCCTAAAAGAAACGATCGCCACACATTGATAATCATTCTCTCTTTTGTTTAAAACAAATCAGTAACGACTCCTGTCAAGAATTGCTAACGTGTCTGTCTTCCTCTCTGATTTGATTTGCAGACTGGCCGCTCCACCGCCTCTGTTCAAATCTGTTTGCCGTGATGGAGAGCTCATGGGAGTCGACATGCTCTTTCTGGATTTTTAGGTCTGTTCTTGAGCTCCGCCTTATGTTCTTAACACTTTATACATTTTTCCTGTGAGAAATTTATTTCCCAAAAAAAAACTTTAGAATAATGTTTATGTCGTGTTTTCTCCAACTCCCCGGCTAATTATTAAACGGAGATAGCACATCGGTTACGTAACCAGATCTTCCAATTCGTAGATCCAATTTACCACAGTTTTTATTTAAATTCCTTTATTCTGTTTCAAACATGATTTTTGTGTAAAGATTGATGATTGTTGTGTCTATTTTACATTTATTCAGGCCCCCATGATGCCGGCCACCGTGAACTTCAAACGACTCGCTAGGAATGTGAAGCGCGGCCGCGAGCTAATGGAGGTATTGACTATGAAACTTTTAAACCTAATATTTGGTTTAAATGAAATCCATTTGTTGATGTCTTGATTATCAAAAATATTTCCCAGAAGCGTTTGATTATCTTGAAATATTTGGAGATGATTATTGTTTTGTTTGTTGATTCTATTTTTGTTCAAAACTTTTTATATTTGTTTTGATTGTTTTCTTTCGATTTGATAATTAAGTCTTTTGCTTTGTTTGTTTTACCTTATTCTTTCTACCTAAGCTTAGTATTGGCGTTGTTCTATTTTTTGGTGATCTGAAGGCAAAATCCCCCCAGACTTTCAAGAAAGAGGACTCCAATAACAAATTTGTTGTTGTTGTGAGTGGTTCTTCACATTAAAAATTATTTCTACCTTACCCTCTCAATCTGTAAAGTTGTACTGCTGTTAAGTTTCATGGATAATCAGGTTGAACATGGATCTGGAGACCAGTGGAAATCTATGTCATATGTTGTGTGTCTAATATGTATGTTTGACAATAATGGAAGGATGTAAATCAAAAACTGAAACCATGCAGATTCCAAGTAAGGTTCAGCCATATCTCTTGATATCTACTTTGATTTATCATTTATGTAGAAAGATCGTTCAAAACAAATCTTATTATTTTATATGATTTGTACCTGATATTCTTATTTTTCAGATCTCTTTACGCAAAGGGATGCAATAAAACAACTGTATCACTGTAATGAAGCTTCTCTTTGAGTGGCATTCTGGGATTTCTCACATTTATCATATGTTTTTGATTTTTATGTATTTAATTGCTTATGTTTATGTTTACACTTGGTCCTTAAAATACTTATGTGCGCTCATATGCTAAAGCTTTTACTTCTCTAATTTTTTTATTCGTTCATTTCAGTGTGTTCACTAGATGTAGGCAATTGGAATTTGATGCGTGAAGTTGATATGAATAATGGCCAGCTTGAGCTTGATTCCAAGAACCAACCAGATGCTATCACACTTTTCTGCTAAGTTTTCATGAAGATATCAGTAGGAAAGACAACACAAATGTGGACTATCTGAAGTTCGATAGCATAATATAAGATGTTTTAAAGGATCTTCTGGATACTGTTCTATTTTTTTCTCTCTTAGCATGTTAACTAGGTAGTTTATCAGTATGATGTATATTAGTCTAACCTTTTTTTTGAGGAATATACGTATGATGATCAGTGTAAAAACAATCAAACAATGACAAATGGAAAGAAGAATGTGAGATGTGGTTGACCACACACATTATACTAAAAAAGAAAGAAAACACACAATAAAAAAAGCTTTAAATAAACAAAAAGGACCATACAATTTAAGATATCATAATTGTATTACAAACCCAATATATATTAGTAGACTATACACAAAACGAAGCACAGAGCAAACAAACCAAAACAGATCAAATAACGCAAGGTAACCCATTATATTTATAAGAACAACCTCACAAATCTTACAAACAAGTCCATGGCTATCTATGACTATGACCCAAAAAAATTAGTAAACACAACAATCAAACATCATAATAAGGCCACACTGAACAAAGAACTAATTTGGTCCTTCGTTCTTCCGTCAAAGAAATAGAGAGTTTTACATCACTTTTTTTTTTATCAACAGAGTTTTACATCACTAAACTGTTACAACTAGACATATAAACGTTTTGTTACCAAAACAAAGAAAAAAGAGTTTAAAATAACCCGAAAAAATGCACATAATGAAATAACATGTCCTTACTTTGAAAGTCAACATATAACAAATACTGAGAACCAAGTAATATAATAACATTTTAGTGAACCTTATATTGTAAGAAAAGTTTAAGGTTTTTAAAAAACATTACTTTTTTTGTATAACCCATAATAAAACAATAAAGGTCAATAATATTTTCATTAAAATAAATTATAAAAAAATTGAACTTCATCAACATTTAAAATATATTTAAATTATTTTATTCATTTGCATACCCGCCCGTAGGGCGGGTCAAACCCTAGTATATATATATATATCCCTTCTAGTAGCAAAAAATTTTTATGAAAAAATTGAAAATCACATTATACGAAAAAACCTTCGTGTAAATGTGTTAGAAATTACACATTAAAAAACTGTGTTAGAAGTTACTAGGAAATTTGAAGGTTTACTATTAAAACATATTTGAAGGTTCATTTATGTAATTGAATAAAAGGCTTGAAGTTGTTATAGGAAATTTAAATTGATTTCGTGTATCTCAATTCTTTTAAAATTTTTTAAAAATATATGAGAAGAAAATGGGGATTTTGGTATGCTAAGATAACGATTTCTATTTATTGCATAATCAATACTCTTTTATGGATCCTTTTACATTGGTAAGATTTAGTTGTATCTATTTTAAATGATAGATCACGATTTTGGAAACTCTATGAAAGACTTACATATACTAAATATTGTGTGCCTTGTTAACGGAATTTGGGTACTTCTTTCGGTATTTTAAATATTCTAATAAAGGAAATTTAATTAATCTTACCTTTTATTTTAGGGTTGGCTGCATATTCCCCCCCCCCCCTTAAACACATAAACCCTACTTATTCCCCACTAAACTATTAACCTCTTTCCTAACCTACCCAAACATATATTTTCTCTTCATATTTCTCCCTAAACTTTTAAACCCCCCTTTCTAATTGAATTCTCTAATCGTGATTAATGAATTAAAAATTGCGTTTAGAAAATAGCGATTACCCAATTAAAATTAACCCACCCGACATTTTTAAAAAATCATTCCATTATTAATCCCAAATTAATTGGAGCTTAGGGTTTTTTTATATTTTTTTACGACACAGAAACAAAGAGAGAGAGAGGACAGAAACGACGCCAGAGAGAGAGAGAGAGGGGAGGACAGAAATGACGCCAGAGAGAGAGAGAGAGAGAGAGAGAGAGAGAGGGGGGATAAACAAAACAAAGAAACAAAGAAGATGACCCAGAAAGAGAGAGAGACAGAAACATACTCAAACTCAGACAAACTCAAACTAAGACATAGAAGTCATTCTTCTCTGTTTCAGTAATGGTATCAACACTTTGGACTTCACTTTTTTCATCTCTGTAAAAAAAATTCAAACTCAAACTCAGACATAAAACAAATATGAAGTCTAAGTTAAACAAGCTTGAAAATTCTCCAAACCTAACAACAATAGACCCTTCATGGTTCTTCAATGTCTTTCTCTCCTCTGCATTCTTTTTTTTTCAACTCTTATGCATTCTCTTCTCTCATTCCGTCTCTCTCTCTCTTTTCTGTTCCCGTCATCTTTCTCTATCTCGTTGTTACTGGGTCATCTTCTTCGTTTCTCTCTCTCTCTCTCTCTCTCTCTCTCTCTCTCTCTCTCTCTCTCTCTCTCTCTCTCTCTCTCTCTCTCTCTCTCTCTTTGTTTCTGTCTCTCTGGTCGTTTCTCTCTCTCTCTCTCTCTCTGGTCGTCTCTCTCTCTGGCGTCGTTTCTGTCCCTCTCTTTCTCTCTCTTTTTTTCTGTGTCGTAAAAAAAATTAATTGGGCAATCGCTATTTTCTAAACGCAATTTTTGATTCATTAATCATGACTAGTAAATCCAATTAGAGAGGGGGGTTTAAAAAGTTTGGGGGGACATATGAAGAGCAAATATATATTTGGGTGGGTTAAAAAAGAACTTAATAGTTTAGGGGGGAATAAGTAGGGTTTATGTGTTTAGAGGGGGGAATATGCAGCCAACCCTTTATTTTATTCAACAAATTTGCTTAGTTTGATTTTATATTGGGTTCTCATTTTGGACATGACATGTATACAATATGGTATAAATATATGCAGCATGTAAGTTTCTTGAGTATATAAAACAGTCATGTTATGTACATATTAAATGATTTGCTATTGTCATGTGTATAAGCAGAAAGAGATAGGTTGCATTTTTTTTTTGTAACACAGAGATAGGTTGCATATCATATAGGTTAATAATATAAACAGTTTTGTGTGCAAATACTAATATGCTAAATCGTTACAAAGTTACCTTGAACCGGTTTGTTTAGATGATGAACAAAAGGGTTAATGACTTGCATGTTTATACTTGTTTCTAAATATATTTAATTCTTTATACTTGGTTTATATGTTTACAATTGTCTAAATTTAAGAACATGGTAAATCGTTCCCATTATTAGAGTGAATTTGTTTGTCAGATTGTAGTTAATGGTTCATGACTTATTCGGTGGTCAAAGCGAAAGGAATATTATTTAGTTTGATAGATATAATGTTTCTCGGTTACTCATGTGATTTAAATGATAACACTAGATTTTGATCCGCGCTTGAGAAGCGCGGATTTTGTTTTGGTTGTAAGAACATTTATGAAATGATTAGATTAGTATTATATAAGAGTTTTATGTTTGAATCTGATGTATATTTAACCTTTTAGTTGAGTCTTTTAATTGGATTACACATAGCCGGGTCACTTTGTAATTGAATTGACAATCCGAAAAACATTAATCCGAAAGACATTAAGAAAGATAGAGTTGTAACATTAAAAAAACTAGGTTCAGCATTCCAGTTCAATATATAAAAAAAAAAACACAGGTTTTGTAAATCAGACAGCAGTTAAAAAGTTCATAGACATAACATCTTAAACATAAGAGATGAGGATAGAGATAACTTAACGCCATATTTGTTCCTGTTCCACCTTGTCCTTGACATGGTTCATAACGCCATCGTTGAAGATCTCATCAAAGAGTTCAAGTTTACCGGAAATGCGATAAACTTCCACCTGAGCATCATGCTTCGCAACAACGGCTTCATGAAACCTCATGTACATGTTAAGAATCCTTCGGTAATGATTATTCCTATCATTCATTCCAGACGTGTAAGCCTCTTGCAACATTGATCCATGAAACTGATTCGAAGACATACTTAAATAGAGATCTGCATGTTCATATAAATGGAAATAAGAACTTAGACAAAAAATATGATATATAACACCATCAAAACATTTAACTCTCAATGAAGATATTAAAAGAGACTATATATATGAAAGATAACCATTTGTCATGAAAGAAATCTTAAATACTTAAGCGGGGATCTTATCAACTCTCAATGATCGGTTAATGCATGATCTAATCTCTCAACATGTTTCGTTCAACAATGAAAGATCTAAGAAAATAGGTAACAAAGTTTGATTCCATATGAATGAGATTACAAAACTAAGAGAGATTGCAATATACTAAGATGTTGATAGGAGGTGATAGAGATTCCACAGGTAATTGCACTATCGATTACAAAAAAATAAGATAACTTACAAATTTGTTTCTTCTGCTTTGCTGAGAAAAATATGGAGAAAAAGAGATTTTGATATGAGACGGTAGAGTTTCCACTTTATAGAAAGAATAAAACCGAGCTTTGTGTAGTTCCAACACTTCATTTAATAACCTATATTTTTTGTCGAAATTAAATGTATTTGCCATTATTTTGTTTATTATTTTTGCACGTTACCAATATTTATTAAAAAAAACTTTAAATATTTTTAAACTTTTGACTGATAAAAGCTATCGTATTATGTGAATCTATGCGATTAATATTTGTGGTGCAATACATATTCCTGGTATTATGGAAACAATATTTATATCGAAAGATTTGTCTCATTTTGTGAAAATTGACTGATATCTTATGTGTTATTTCTTATGTCAGATATTTTGTGTAGTAAAATTTCATATCCAACTATGAAAACTAACTTACTAATGACAAAGTAGATATAATATATTATGTGATAGATTTTTATATGGAATTTGTATGTGATAGACTTGTATATATAATTGGTATGTGAAAATTAGTTGGATATGATTTTGTATATGAAATTTGATTGGATCAAGCGAAATCCCCTAGTAAACTTGGTCACATTTTTAATATAAATTGGATGTAAATAAAGCCAATTTAAAAATTTCAATTAATAATCTCATAATAACATCTAAGAGTGCCTCAACAAATAGTTTTAAAAACAAAGATGATTCTGAAGATAAACCATGATCTAAAATGGAAAATAACAATTCAATATAACGTAAAATTTGAAATATTTAAAATAATATTACAAAAGCTTTATCCTATTTAAACAATCCACTGCCTAAGTAATCTCAAAAGAATATTAATAAACTATCATATTATTGCCTTTGATTTTTGCATGTAGAAAAGAAAGTCAAAAACAGTAATGATTATCTTGCATTGATTAACTCAATATATATACGAAATCTTTTGGCTTGAAAATATAGTTTTTACTAAAATGTCAAATTATTACTTCTTGGAAAGAACATCATTGAAGTATAAACAATAAAAGAAGCGTGTTTTGGAAGTTGAGATATTTGTCAATCATATCAAAAGCACATTTCAGAACTGTGAAAACAAAATAATAACAAAAATATATTATAAAATTAAGATAACAAAATAAGAAAAAGTTACCAGTTTAAAAATCTAGTAGTTGTTTAATAGTGAGAGCCTTAATACTGCGTATCTAATCATTAACATGGTTCTAAAAACATTTTCTGTGAAAAAAAATAAAACTAAAACGCCATAAATATGAATAAATCAAGCAATAAATAAAGTAAGAAGAGTAAATCAAGCAATAATAAACATTACTAATAAAGTCTTTAATTAAAATACCGGTTGAAACAACCGATATATCAAGTTCAACTTAAACAAAAAAAAAGTTTTAAAATAAACTTAAATATTTAAGTTTGAGATAGGGTTCCCATTACATGCTCAGTCATACATCATTGGTTCACCCAGCTTGAACCAATCTATAGGCGGAACACAAACATCTTCAAGTTTGGAATCGGCAAGGGCCAGTTCGAACTCGGTCTTCTTCTTCTCATGGTACATGGAAAAAAGAGACTCACATTCATGGAGGAAATCAAGTTTGGCCTCTAGACGAACCTTATTGAGTTCAACCGAGTGCCTCTCTTCAATGGCTCTTGTCTGGTCCCGACACATAATCAACATATCCCTGTACCGCTTCATGGTGTTTAACTTACCCCTCTGGTAAGCATCCTTCGCAATTTGTGATTCTTCCTCCATGAGTGGACCTTTCATTTTGAGATCTCTGTTACCTGCAATTGAGATACTTCTCAATGTTTAAGAAAAAAATCAAAATTTAGAGAATATATGAAAAAAAACAAAATTTAGAGAATATAAGTTTATCTAACCCTACACTGCCAATATATGATAAATATATTTCATCTCAGTGTTAATAAAATATTCATAAAACGAAAAACATATATGAAACACTTATATAACCCTAGAATGCCAATATTGAATAAGAAAATTTTTGTAACCTAAATACGGTTTACAATTGAAGGCAGAACAGATCTAACAACAGAAAGAATGTCTTATCCGGTTTACGATGAAAATACTCAAAGACAAAAAGTATATATTTTAGGAAAAATACAACACACTATAGTAAACCCTAAGAAAAATGCATGTAAAATATATAAACACCCATCCAATACTCTCTATAGTTAGATCCCATGTATTTTTGCAGATTTATAAAATCTGCAGACAATGGATTTTGTACTATAACCCTAAAATGAAAATATTGAATAAACTTTATCACGCTTTATGCAAGGATGTTTCAAAACAGTCTAAGATAGAACATATTTAACATCAGAACAACATCTACTAAAATAACGCACAGAAGAATAGAAAGAACATTGATAGAAAATCGTACCTTTTTGCGATGAGAGAGAGACAAACGAAGAGATATTATGGTTATTGTAGTCAACCGAAGAGTCTTATATAGATAAGAAGTAAACCTAAACATCAGTTCGTTTCAAGGCTTAATCTGACTAATAGCCCATTAGATATTAATAATTTAGAAGCCCAATATAATTGGGTCATAAATCTGTTCGTTTATTTTTGAAATGTATTAGATAAAAAGCATTTCATGTTTCGAAATACATGATCCTGTTTATTATGAGATTATTTTAGATATAAAGTTTAATGATTTGTTAGTTAAATTGTATAGATTTGACTGCATGGTATAATATTAGGTTCATAATATAATATAGACTATTGAAAACTAAAGTAAAACTAAATTTTAAAGATCAAATTCATTCAAGAATTGGAAAGGCATTCTAAAGTATATAAAATATAAAACTGTATAGAACTGCCAACAGAAAAAATCAGAGATTCTGGAAGATCTCTTTGTAAACGACGTTTAGTGTTTGTCTCTGAGGCTTTCCTTCATCGTCCACAATTAAAATCTTCAACCCATTTTTGGACGTAACTCTTGAAATAGCCACATATAATTGACCATGAGAAAAAACAGGCCTTGGTAGGGTGATGCCCACTTCTGATAGATATTGTCCCTGACTCTTATTGATTGTAATAGCAAAAACGACAGAAATAGGAAGTTGCCTCCTCCTCATCTTGAAAGGTAACTTCTTGTCAGAAGGGGTAATATCAAGCCTAGGAATAAGAACTACTCGACCAACCTTATCCTTATCTCCTGTAATAACTTTTGCCTTTATAATGTTAGGGTACATCTCTGTAACCTGAAGTCGTGTTCCATTCATTTATCCGCCTGTGGGATCTATGTTTCTGAGCAACATAATAGGACAACCAATCTTTAAGCGAAGACTATGGTTTGGCAAACCTGAGAGTTTGATGGTATTTAAGAAATCTGGAGTAAGAGCTTGATCGTTAACTGAATATTTATCTGAAGCATTTATCGTATCAGAACTTAAGAAGGTCATTTCCTCACCTGAAATATTTATAAAAAAATTATTATGTTAACTTGGTATATGAATGTACAATTTGCGAAATAATATTTATAACACAAAACAATAACTGACCATCGAGTTTATCCAACATGTGTTGATTGATCTTCTCGACATCCTGGTTAGTTGGACATAGTATTGCTCTCTCTTGGAAAAACTTAGGCTCTTTATTCTGCTGTAAAGAAACAACATCACCATACACAGCGCGGCTTATAGACTCAATAGGATCTTCTGCATCAAGAATAAGAAACTCTTCAGGAATATCAATTAGAGCCTCACCATCATTGTTGTCGCCTATATTTCCATCTCCAATATCTAATATCCACTTTGAAAACTTTTCCAAATCTCTAGCTTCTTCGGGAGATAAATCGTTAGACATCAACCTCATATTTTTTGTCAGCTTCAACACTTTGACTTGCTTCCAAAGATAAGAAGAATTTAAAGATGCCAAAACAATTTCAGCTCTACCAGCTCCATGAATTACAGGTAAAACCTGTCTAAAATCTCCCCCTAAGACAACAACTTTACCGCCAAAAGGTAAATTGTCATTGTTCCCAACAATGTCAGACATACTCCTACTTAACGATTCAAAACAATGATTGCTCATCATCGGGGCTTCGTCCCAAATAATCAGAGAAGCTGCTTTAATCAAATTCGCTTGGTCTGTTCCGTGAGTTAGTGTGCAAGTAGAAAACTCATCTGGATTAAGTGGTATCCCAAATTTAGAATGTGCTGTCATTCCCCCTGGTAGTAGCAAAGAAGCAATCCCACTGGATGCAACGTTCAAACAGATTTCTCCTCTGTATCTAATAGCAGCAGACAACAATCTCCACAAGAATGATTTTCCAGTTCCACCAAACCCATAGACAAAGAACACACCTCCTCTCTTTTCTAACACAGCACTAAGAACCTCATCATATATCTTTCTCTGCTCGTCCGTCATTTTTTTAAAATCAAGATCGTGTTCAGATTTTAACTGCTCTTTATCATATCCAAGCTCGTCCATAATCAAAACATTCTCCTGGAGAGCAAAATCAGATATTGGCTTTGGCATAGATTCCCATGCCTCTAAAGAAGTACCATTCCTCTTCAAAATCTTCTCAATCTCGTGAAGAGTTAGTTGTTTTATCTCCTCTTCACTCAAATATAAATCTAGAAAAATTAATAACTCTGATTAATATTGTGTATACTGATGACAAAAATTATTAGAGTGTAATATTGGAGAGTAAAAACACCTGGCCTATTTAATAGCTTTCTTCGACGACTCAATATCTTCAGATAATAATTCCCAAACGTTTTCCCAAACAACTTCTGGCTTCGAAAGACTATCAGACATGAGCATGATCACAAAACATTGACGCATATATGACGCCGAGCCCGAAAAACTTGTCCTCACAATATCATCAATGTATTCCTGGTCGTCTTCTAATAAACCTCGAGCAAAGCATGCCTCTTTGTAAGANTCAGATAATAATTCCCAAACGTTTTCCCAAACAACTTCTGGCTTCGAAAGACTATCAGACATGAGCATGATCACAAAACATTGACGCATATATGACGCCGAGCCCGAAAAACTTGTCCTCACAATATCATCAATGTATTCCTGGTCGTCTTCTAATAAACCTCGAGCAAAGCATGCCTCTTTGTAAGACGAATACTCAACGTTGTTAAATGTTCTAATATCCTCGTAACATGTACAACCTCTTACAATATTCAAGAGGACACGCATATAAAACGCTTATTCAATTTTTCTTGGGGCGTAGTTGATTCTACCAATACTGAATCCTCTTTTTCTATCACTAAACTTACATTGTTTTTTATTCCAGATAAACTAAATAGGAATTTCAGCTAGAGTGAGTGTCCGAGCAAAAGCGTTTACCTTGCTTAATTCAAACCAGCCCAAAAACATGGTATCTTCAATCATAACCCGGTTTGTAATCTCTTCATATGTGTCATCATCTCTGAAAACAATAATCTGTTTTCCAGCTAAATGAAACTGAATTCTCTCAACTGCTACGGAACGATCGTGTATAGAGAACTTAAAAATTCTCCAAGAACCTTCAGATGCTGATACATATCTGAATAACAAACACATTTATCATTTTAATAAACTATATATAAGAAAATAACTCATATAGATAAATATACAAATATAACAATGTTGACAAATACCTGCAGTTGAAGAAGTCTTTTATTTCGTTTTTCTTCTCCTCTGTTGAAGCAGATTCAGTAGAGACATTCTCAACATTTTTCGCTTTTTTTTTGGTAATCTTCTCTCTACTTTCAACAGCTACAGTACACCGATTCTGACCTTTATTAATATACTTAAATAAGTACTTAATAGAGCCAGTCTGGTTACACCATTCAACATTAATGTGAGCTCTATATCGAAGTAACAGTTTGTTGTTATATGGAATGACATATGTATTGTCACATTTGAAGCCATTTTTCTCAACGAAATGATCAGACTGTTCTCTTCTTCGGTAGACAGGAAATCCTTCTCTGTTAACCGTTGTCTTCTCGGGAAAAGCTTTGGGATAGAGCTTAGAACATTTACCATTCTCCATGCAAGGAGAATTAATGTTTACAGCTCCACATGGACCATGAATCATCATATCTTTAACAACTTGGTATAGGTCAGGTTCCTTCTTTTTATCAGGAATTTCAGTTGATATGATATTTTCGATATCTTCGGTTTTAGGAAATTTAGAGCCAAGTGCCATAAACAGTAGAATGTGGGCATGAGGAAGACCACGTTTCTGGAATTCAATGGTATACATAGCTGCACTGAAAACAAAAAGAAAAATTAAAACAATAAGTTGGAAAATTAGCAAGAAAAAACAAATGATAAATAAAAATACACACATGCCACGGTTTTTCCCAATAGCTCTCGGTTTGTTAAATCAATCATCAGAGATTGAAGTTTCATTTTGAAAATCCTACAAAGTATATCAGGTCTGTCGTCAGCAGTCAACTTGCGGGCCTGTAAATACCTGGTAATTTCAGGCCATTTAGGGTTGCAAGTAAAGGTTATGAATAGATCAGGAAAACCAAAATGTTTGCAAATCGCCATAGCATCCAAATACATATTCTTCATGTATCTTGGTCCTCCAGTAAACGAAGCTGGACAGAAAACGACTTCCCTGGTCGTGCATATCATTTTTCCCGTCATTCTCAGCTTGTTGAATAGAGTCAAAAGAA
Organism: Eruca vesicaria subsp. sativa; assembly: GCA_932364175.1. Lineage (NCBI taxonomy): Eukaryota > Viridiplantae > Streptophyta > Magnoliopsida > Brassicales > Brassicaceae > Eruca > Eruca vesicaria. The sequence goes on from CAKOAT010134044.1 coordinate 29,860, forward strand.
TCTGATCTTAAACTCTTCTGATTCATTCGCAGATAACGAAGTCTGTTAGACTCTATTGTAGTGTAGGAATCCACCAAGAATTGCTGGAACAACCTCTTAGAATGAAGAAGAGTATGACTCTCTCCCTCCCGTTCATGAAGCCGGAAAGCGTACCATTGCCTCATACTGATATTCTGCCTCTTATGCTTTAAAGTAGCTGGAGTTGTTCTTTTATTAATACCGAGTCTGAAGCCATCTTCACCATATGTAAAAATAAGAGGGTATTGAAGTGCTAAATAAGATGGATGTATCTCACTAATTCTTTTAACCCATCCTGTCTGCTTCTCTTCCAGAACAATATCTCTTGTAAACATGTCCAAATTCAAATCTCCTGGAATAAGTGCCGCAACCTCTGAAGCAGTTGGAGTATCATATGTCCTTCCATCTTTCTCCCTATTACTAATTATCCTCATATGTAGTGTTTCTTTAGGATAAGTTCTAAATCTTTCTCTGGCAGATCTAAACTGATTCACATATGGATTCACTTCATCAAGCATTTTCACTATCCTCTCAATAACTTGATTTCTCAATCTCTCTTTTTTTGACTTCTCACGCTTTGTTCTATATTTCCTGTTGAAAAAATATTATAAAAAGGTAACTATAGGGATACTTTTGGTGGAGAACAAAAGACATGATCTATATAAAAAAAAGAGAAACTAAGAAAATATTAATAGGTCTTACCCAACAATAGTCGACATGTTCTTCACTTCGTTTTCAGTGTCAACTATATAAAGCTGACCAAATTTCGGATCACCACCTGGAGGTGGTTTTAAGCTACCCATCAAATGATAATTCTCTACTTGAAGAACAACCATTTTTGGTCCAGGACCTGGTGGAGCAGATTGATCAATTTTACCACCTAGAGAAGTAAAAGAGAAAACCATATTTAATTGCCTGATGTTCTCCCGAAAGTATTTGTTGATCTCATCGTCATCTCTTAGAAATTTCGTTATAATCTCTGGTGAAGGCTTAAGTAAGGGCAACTGAACTTGACCTTGCCCACAACACAAAGAAAATTTTGGCTTTCTACTCTGACGTTTCCTATCAAGACGTTCGCCATACCACATTATTACACCACAGTGTTCACATTTATAGACTGGATCACCTTCGTCAACATACTCTAGACCTATACAAAAAGATATATCTATAATATTCAAACAAAAAAAACCGCCTCAATAATAATGATATAATACATAAGTAATGTATTACCCAAATTGTGTTTAGAAGGTGATTTCTTCTTCCTAGGCTTCGAAACTGTAAAAACACAATAAAAGCTAATGTAATTTTATATTAATGTTACATTACTTTAAAAATGTATTATTAACATTACCAGTGCGCTTTGCAACGGACCATCCCTTCTTAGCAGGTTTCTCTTCAAACATACGTTTGAAAAAAATTGACATACTCTTTACCCTAGATCTTTGATCATCAGGAACATCATGAGAAACAATTCGAACATTCTCATCTTCTTGAGTCTCATCATCAGAAACAGTTATAACATTCTCAGCTTGTTGAGGAACAAATTCTGCTTCCGTGTCAGAATTAGTATGAATAACATCATCTTCCTCTTCAGAGCTTATATCATAAATCTGTGCATCTTGATCTTGGACAAAAATTTACGGCGGGTCATAATAAAGCATAGATGATTTATGGCAGAATTAAATTAAATTATAAATATTTAGGTTACCTTCAAATAATTCAAGGTCTGCATAACCAAAGTCGAATTCGTTTTCATTGGAAGCATCTTCAAAAGTCGTGAATGCTTCCAATAAATTAGTAGGGCAGATACTGGAAGATGTTGTCTTACTCAGAAGATTGTTTTGAATTACAGAGCTACCACACTTGGAGAATAAATCAGCTAAACATATAATCATAAAACATTATTAGTTCAAAAATTTAAATATGCTTTCAATATATCGTGTTAACAATAAAGATATAAATTTACATGATGTATTGGATGTCTGTTTTAATCTCTTTGGATCACTTGATATATTTCTTGTAGCCTCGTCGCCTAAGATTAGTTGAAATAGACATTGTTAAAAAAAAAGAGGAAAATGAAATGTGTACAAATTACAATAAGGGAAGAAATAGAACCAGTCGAGCCATTGATGGATTGTGTTCCGGAAAAATGATGATTATATACTTCTGATTGTGGGGTAGTTGGTGAAGACTAAAATGTATTAGTAACATCACCCAAGATGGTACCAAAAACTCTCTTCAAGGGCAGAACACCAGATTTCTTCTGCCTCACTTTTGGAGTAAGGTTAACATCAGAATCTTTTTAGAAAGAAGAGCTCCTCTTTCTTTTCTGATTAGAAGTCTCACTCAGTCGTATCCCAATAGTATTTATGTTCTCGTCAGTCATAGGCAACTGTGGTTGTGATAACGATGAAAATGAGATGAAAAACCTAAAGCTTGAACATATTTAAGTTCTTAACTTTTATAATCGAGGATTACGTATAATATTCGTTATAACTAAAAAAATATACTCAAAGATTCTATTTTCCATTTTATACGAAATGTTTTAAATGAGAAAGATCACTTATTTTGAGATATATTCGTCATTAAATAGTTTTCTATTTTTACGAAAGAGTATTTTAAATGAACCAAATTTATATAAGTAGTCATTTATAGACCAAGATAGTATTTTCCAAGTATGACCAACTATGGTCTAAAATTTATAAATTTTAGACCATTCTAATATCGTTTTCACTCTTTTAATAGTATAGATAATATATAACATTTATAACATTTTCCTTTTCCAATCCTGTAAATATTATTCTCTACACTATTTGTACCTAAGTTTTCTTTAATAAAAGTAGTTGATGACAGTAATAGGAATATTATCTGTTGATTATTAAAGAGTGAAAAGTAACTCCAAGTATATAAGTTTCACATATTAAAAGAAAACCAAAACATAAACATGGCACTTCCGTAAACGGATATCATTGTTCTAAAATTTTGGGATTCTCCATTTTAATAGGCTTGATGAACTTTGTTTTAGAGGTAGAAAGAAGCTCAGGTGATTCCTTATCGTCAACTTTCCGTTTGGAAGAGGGAGTACAAACAATGTCATCACTCATCCCTTCAATATACATGCGATCCTACAAATTAAAGAGATAAATAGTAAAAATTAAATACCTATTTATATTTATTTTAATCATAAGACATAGAGATCGGTTTAATAATCATAAATCTTATATAATGTATTTACCTCGCTTGTTTGGGTTGGAAGAGAAAGAGTTTCTGATACCTCACTTGACATTAACATACGTAGATCTTTCCAAACCTTTCCAACTTTATAGCAACCACCAGAAGCCGATTCTTTCTGAATGTAGACTCCAAACATAAAAGTCTGTCCAATCAACTTTAGTATTGAATTGGGAAAAGGATCATCGTCTTCAAGCTGTAAAATTAAATATCTGATATGTTATACTTGAACATGCAAAGCTCAAGTAGAAATAATAAAGTCGAGAAATACTAACTTCGTCCCAAGAATCGTTAAGTAGAGTAGTAGCAGACTCGGGAATAACTCCGGTAGCAATAGAATCCAATAACATAAATTGAGATTCACCAGTATCATCTTTGACCACTAAATGGATTTTGAATCTGTATAAAACAATAACTAAAAAAATTAGCTTAGAGTATATATGTAAATAAATTTGAATATCAGATTATGTTCAGTTACCGTGGACTAACAGATGTTACTTTGGATTTGCAAGTCTCACACCACCAGACGTTTGTAACAATGTCTTTCCCATTCAATTTCTTAATGGATTTTGAATGTGGATAAACCTTCTTGTTGTTACAACTTAAACATCCAAAATAATACCATCCCCAATCTGTATCAATCTGGTAGATTGTGGCAACAACCCACTACAAGAAAACTAAGACATTACTAGGAAAATTTACTAGGAAAACATTTCCTCGTAAAAATACTACGAGTTTACTTCGAGTTTACGAGGAAACCTCTTTTCCTCGTAAAGTTCTCGTAAACTTACGAGAAAAGGGTTTCCTCGTAAAGTGGAAGTAAATTTACGAGGCCCTTATGAGGAAAACCAATGGATATAATTTTAAAATGCAAGAAAACTGACCAATAAGAAAGTTTGTATCTTCGATAGTTTCAATGGTTTTGAAATCAACCAGATCAAGAAACATGTTATCATCACGATGTGTAGATTCGGTGATTTTGGTGGTGCCATTAAAAGCGATACGATACTTATGTTGAGTTGATCTGAATGCTCCATTTGCAGCATACACACTGAACCGATCAATGTTCCTCCATACTCCTACACGAATATGTTTTGCAAATTGAGGAATGTATGTCTTGTTACACGAGGCATGAATCTTAGTTCCCTATAACAATATGTAAAGAAATTTAATTTAGTTCAAACCTTTAGGAAATGAAATGAATATGTATATAGATAAACTTACATTTGCATCAGAAAGGATAAGTTCCATGGTCTCACCGACGTTCAATATAAAATGCCTCCATGTATGAAGGATCTTTACTTGGATGCGACATGCATTTTTCCTCGGTTTGATGTCGCTTAAGAAAGATAACTGGAAATTATTCGCCATAGTGAAGAGTTAAGATTTTGAATGAATGATGAATATAGTGGGTAAGAGAGGTTATATTTATAATAGATAGGGACGATAACCTTTAGGTTACAAAAAAGTAGGGATTTGCTAGTTTTTATGATCTGATAAAATATCTCTTCTAAGGAATAAAGAATATTTATGGAATATATTTTGAATTAGATAGGAAGTGTAACAGTTAATACTAATCCAATTAAAGAAATTAATGGAATCGACCAAAAATAACCAATAGAACCATTATTACTGTTTCCATAATATAAAAACTTGTAGATGAAGGAATATATGAAAACGCATCTCGTTATTAAATGTCACTCATAAATGTCACTCATAAATGGTTTTGATATATAATTGATTGCAGGTTTAGGATTTACGGTTTAGGGTTTAGGGTGTAAGGTTTAGTATGATACAAATCATATCATACTACTAAATGAGTTTGAAACATATTTGAATTATACTAATCTTACGGATAGTAACCTCATTTTACAAATCATATGATATAAGTATGATATAAAATGTTAGAAATCATATAATATGATAGAAATTATTTTAGTAGATTAATGCCTATACGAAAAGGTAAATGTTTTATATAGAATGTAACAAATCATAGTGTAGTAACGAAAATGTTTAAATTCTATACTACTAAAATGGGTTTGATACTTATTTGAATTATGTAATCTATAGTGTTGTTTTGGACAATGTTAAAAATCATATGATATGAAATGTTGAAAATAATAATTTGTATAAAAATCATATCACATATAGCTAGAGGACAATGGCTGCTATATTGAATGTTAAAAATATTAGAAAACATATGATATCATACAAATCATATTAGTATATTTATGCATATGTGAAAAGGACAATATTTTTTTATACAAATTCCATACTAAACAAATGTTACCAATCTATACTACTAAACTGGGTTTGATATATATATTTGAATTATGTAATCTATACTGTAGTAACCAAATGTTATAAATCATATGATATCAAATGTAGAAAATAATATCATATCATATTTGCATTATATGATATCATATAATACAAATATTTATATTTTCAAAATTTGATGTATATATCTTTTATAACATCTCTCTTTTATAACTTTTGGTTACATTTGATATCATAAATATATTTATATTTTCTACATTTGATATCATATCTTGGTAATCATATGACATAAACCGAAATGACAATGTAAATATGTAACCCTTCTAGAAATCATATGGTATCATGTTATAAATAATGAAANTGATGTATATATCTTTTATAACATCTCTCTTTTATAACTTTTGGTTACATTTGATATCATAAATATATTTATATTTTCTACATTTGATATCATATCTTGGTAATCATATGACATAAACCGAAATGACAATGTAAATATGTAACCCTTCTAGAAATCATATGGTATCATGTTATAAATAATGAAACTGGTTGATATAACCGGGATAAAATAAAATTATTATGGTTAGAGTAATTAATGGGAAGAGAGAGATTAAATCGGGTATATGGTTAATGTGATATGATTTGTAACATTCGATATATATATAGATGTAGGACGAAAATAAATGACGAAAATGCCATTAATGAAAGGTGCACACAACTTGTATAAGTCGATTTTTTCCGGGTGCCTTCACTTTTAATAGTATAGATGTTATGAAATTAATGACTCTCTAGTGATAGTTCATTTTTTAAAAAAATCACACATGAATTAAAGTTGTGACTTTTGTTTTAATATATAAGATTAGTTGGACTTGGTCCAGCTAAAATCTAAATTAAAAAAGAAAATTTTAAATAGGGGTGCAAAATGAAGCATCGAACTTGGATGGCACAACTAGAGATGGGGAAGATGGTGAAGAAGCAGTCCAACTGGACTACAGGATTTTCGTTACAAGCTATCAAATTTAATAAACTATATTTTAACCTGTGGCAGCTGCACCCCCTTTCTATAAGGTGGGTCCACCTCTGACCATATTATCTTTTTTTTAACGCTTTGTAACTTCATTAATGAAAGAGTAGCCATCTCAATCTCCAAATAAGAGAGAGATACGAGAGTCAGACACCAATAGGGCCTAAAAGAACAGAACCAGCAATAGAGGAAAAGCTCAAAAACAGAGTACTTTATCCAAATAAATAAAAAACAGAGGCTATTACGTCTCAAGAGAGCTTGCCATTCGGAGATCTTCGAAGAGTCTCAGTCAGGGGCGTTAGTAATAGATGCTTCTTGTTGGATTAAAAGGTTCAACCACGACGGTCCAGCACGCGCTATGTAAGACTGATAACGTTTATCTCGAATAACACTGAGAGAGATAGCATCAGCGCAACGGTTCCCCTCCTGATGGACAAAAGCAATGCTTCAGAGTCTGAAACTGTGTAGATGTTCTCGTAATGATGAGAGGAGAGCTTCAAACTGAGGGAAAGAATCTGGATGCAAAAACCACCTTTTCCACATGAAGTGTTGCCAAACATTCTATGGCCCAGGAGAAACTTAGAAGGTCGGATTCCAGAGAAGAAGTCACTCCTGAAAAAGCTCGACGTCCATGAACAATGGGTTGGCCCATGTGATCACGTACTATCCATGCTACTCCACAGTTGACATTAGCGTTTATCCAAGAGGAGCTAATATTGCATTTAACAAAGGAGGGGCATGGTTTTTGCCAGCCTTCCAGCCATGACAAACCAGAGTTCACATGTTGATCCCCGTTTTGCTCTATTGAGTTGGCTTCCATCCAAGCTTCAGCATCAGTCTGAGCTTTTTCGAGGATTATAGGAGCTTCAGGTTTGGCATGTTCAAAGATAAACATGTTTCTTGCTTTCCAAATATATGCCAAAGAATCCAGGGGAAGTGAAGACGCACCTTCTGATCAACTGTAATCTTGCTACTAATGTGAAGTAGGTAGTGGAGATTTAAGAACACTGAGTTATTTGAGAAACCTCTAGGAGGCAGAGGAAAAGACGATCTTCTCCAGACCTCTTGAGCAACCGGGCAATGGAAGAGTACGTGACATATGCTAAGTAAGTTAATATGACTGACTATGATATCATGTGTATAATAAATGTTTAAGAAAAAAAACAAAATAGATGTTTTATAAAAATATATATTTTTTAAATATGTAAATGTTTATAATTTTTTGGTAGCTTATAACTTTTTATTATTTAGTAATTTAACAAAACTTAATTAATTAATAAAATTGTAATCTTATATAAGAGATATATTTTTTATAATGTTTCAATCATATCAATTACTCTTATGTTAATCTTTGTTCTGTGTTTGTAGAGAAACTTTTTAGATCATTTATATAATCATGCAAATAATGATGTGTTAAGAGATTAAAAATTCATGATATGTTACATAAAATCTTTAAATATAAAAACACATAACTAAGATTAATCGAACGTAACACGACTGCAACACCTAACATTGAATTTGAATTATTACAAGGATGATATCCTGATAGGATCGAAACATTATAATGAATAATTCTCTTGTATAAGATTAAAGTTTCTTATTTAATTAAGTTTTATTTTTTCAACAACATAAACATGCTCAATTACGACTCTGCAAACTAAACTGTAACTCTCCATCCATATGAACGATAAAAGACGGTTGATTCCTAGCACGTCGTGCAAGACTATCCACCCGTGTGTTCTTATACGAGGTATCGAATGATCTCTGAGTGAGTGAAACATCCTTTGAGGGTCTTTATATCTTCTAAATAATTTGAAAAAGTTGATCATTCTTCTGGTTCCGAAACCATCTTCACCAATTGAGAGCAACTCGCTGCATATGTGACGTCAAACTATCACAAATTTCTCATATATTCCATGGCCCATATGAGTGCTTCTACTATTGAATGAAGTAGAGATAGAATGGGTCTCATGTTTCTTTGTTTCTTCCCCCTATCAACCTAACAAAGTCTTCTAGTGTACTATATCATCATTGTCCCTAGAATTTATCATGTTCCTGGCATAGGAGGGTAAACTTGTTACTCTTATCTCCCTCAATTGAGAATCCTTTTGCGTGATTAAGCTCTGCGCCTCCGCCCAAAGCAGTGATTAGGATTCTACCAATTTAAATGTATCTCGAGGGTCAACATCTATGTTACTGAACACTTTGTTGTTTCGTCATTTCCAGATGTACTATAAAATCCATGCAAATTGCTGATCTTCCAACTGCGAGATAATTCGCCAAAATAAATGATCCATATTTGCAAACAACGATTGTGAAGGAAAAACAGTTGGATTCTATGGTATTCGAGAGATAACCCAAACTTGAATCGCCGAGGAACACTCGGAAAACACATGACTAATTGATTCATCTGCTGTTCTATTTGACATTCTGTACCGTAATACAACCGGATACTATTTGCCAAATGAAATGTTTCATTTTTGGTGTACATCGTATTTTCCAACAAAAAAAATTTTAAAGGAAGGACTGTGAGACATGGTAATAATGTTTTGTAAATTTTAATCAATAGTAAAAATTATAAGCTGTCAAAAAATTATAAACGTTACATTTTATTAAAAAAATTATTGTTGTAAAACATCTATTTTCTTACAAAAATATTATGCATGTGGTAATCTCGTCAGAAAAATTAGATTACATAGTATCACCGTCAGAAAAATTAGATGATGTGGCGACTAATGTGGTGACTGAGATATGATTTTACCAAAAATAAATAAGTAATACGAATGCTATTTGATTTTTGATAATTCGGCAAAAAAAACACGAATTTTGCACGAATTGCCAAAAAAACATGAACTTTTGGGCTGACCAAAAAAGCACAAAAATTTCATTGACTTTAAAATTAATTAATAACTAGATTTTTATCCGTGCGTCCGCACGAGTGTAGTTCTCTTGTCAACCTGCTTGTGTAGTTCATTTAAAAAATTGTCTTTTAAAAAAATAAATTTTGCGGGTTGGTGGGTATCCACAGTTTAAATTCGACTGATCCACACCCATTCCACATAAAATATACTAAACCCGCAATCTCCTCACATATTTTCAAAATAAGTTTATTTTTACCCGTTTTGTAGTGAGTCAAACAGGACGGAGTCCATGTGTAAAGAGTCAAATTCACAACCTTAATATGAATAATCATATAAATTATATTTTAAAATTTTAATGTGAAATATAAAAACTACAATATAAATTGGTGTTTGAAATTGGGCTTTGTATTATATTTTTTATATATACTGAAACCCGTTTTTTATATTCGCTATTGGAAAATATTTTAGTAAAAATCAGTTTATATATATATATATTAGAATCAAATTTTCTATAAATTAGTTTTAAATTATTCTTTTGATTTGAAATATGTATATAAATTTTAAATTTTGTATTATGATTATTTAAACAAAAAATATTTTAGGTAATTAGATTAATTAATTTGCATATATAGTAAAGCTGGCCCAAATAGATAGTTTATTATAATAATTTCAATTTTTCTTAATAACTAAGTCCATTTTGTTTTTAAAAGCCCATTTTGTTTTTAATATACTGCAATCCATGTTGCCAAACAACAATATATTTCTTTTGTTAAATGTTATCCTTGTTCCCAAACAACTCTCAAATGTACTTCAACTTTAATAATATAGATAGATTTTTTCTTGACTTGCCAATTTAGCACGCCGTCAGCAAATTTAACAGAAACTTTTAACAACCTTTTAACTTTGTTAATTTGACGTTAAGTGAAACGACGTCGTTTTGTATGATTTGAAAATAAAAAAAAATAGACCATAAGATTCGAATTCGGGTTGTTTGGGTCTAACAGACCGGTATTTTACCACTGGACTAGCTGTACTTTCAATGGACTTACCAACACATTAGTTTTATATTGTATTGATTGAATATAAAAAATTCTCTAAAAACTTTAATTTTTTTTTTAAATTCCAAAAAATTGAAGAAATAAAAAAAATTATATAAATTAAAATTTTTATAAAATTAATTTGAAAGTAAAATTAAAAATAATATTTTATTTTTTCTTTAAGAAATCAAAAGTCTTCCAAAATTTTCAATTTTATTAAAAAAATTGTTAAAATTTAAGTAAATTATACACACAAAAAGATACCCACATATTACAATTAAATTAAAATGTTTAAAATAAATATTATACCCATTATGAGTGCGATTTTTATTTTAGCTGATAATTTTAACTTAATTTTTTGCATTTTATTTGTATTTTTAACTTTTTGCAATTTAAAAAAAAATGAAAATTTTGGTAGATTTTTGATTTTTTAGAAAAAAAATAAAATTTTAATTTAATTTAATTTTAAACTTAATTTTATAAAAATAAAATTTATTTTCCAATTTTTTGGAATTTTAAAGATCTTTTTAAGTTTTTAGAGATTTTTTATATCGAATCAGTACTAAATAAAATTAAATGTTTTGTAATTCTATCGAAAGTGACATTTTCCTAGTGGTAAAATACCTTGCCATTTATTCCTAACAACCCGAGTTTGTATCCGAGCATTTACATATTTTTATTTTCAAATCATGTAAAACGACGTCGTTTTATCTCATATGAAAACAACGTCGTTTCACTTAACGCCAACATTTAGCACTGTTTTAACGGTGGGTTCACGGTGTGCTAATATGGTCAGTCAATCGTAAGTTGCTCCATAAATTAAAAAAGTCAACAAAAGTACATGTTCTTATGGCCATGCTCGAGTATAGGTTTTTTTCTGACCAAATCGAGTGCCAAGTAATTTATTTAAATCATTTTCAAATAAAAAACAAATATCAAATTGTAAAATAAAACAAATGATTTTATGTTTAGTTTGTCACTTGTTTTTGTTAATGAGAATATACATATTTCTCAAGTCATGGTAAAATAAGTCGTTTATATTGCAATTTTTATAAGTAAATCAAACATATGTGATATACTTCTATAATCGTCTTGAAATGTTCTTTTTCTTACATATTACATTTTCTGAATTGACTAAAATACAGAAAAAAATAAATGACATAATATTTATATATAATAAATTTATTTACCTTTAATTTCAATAAATTATCAAATAATTTATCAATAATTATTAAACAATTTAAAAATAATTTATAAGTAACAAATAATAGAACACAGAAAGTAATTTGCTTCGTCAATTTTTTTTTGTAAATACTTAAATTGCAAATCTTCTTTTGTTAGTAAATCAAGTTTAAATCCAAAATTTTACTACACGATAAGAGAAGAAAGAAAAATAAAGGATAATTGGGATTTTGTGCAGTGACCAGTGGTGAAACTGGCGTAGAAGAGAAGCAAAATTCAAAAGGGAAGAGAGATCATAGAGATCTGTTTTTTTTTTTGAAACACAAACTTGCATTAAATTCATATTAGAGGACTACAAAGCCAGGAGGGAATTAAACATCCTCTTGGGAACAATTCATGAACTACAATAGCAAATAGAATCAAGCATGATAAATCTTCATATGAAGTTGACAGCGAATTCAAAACCAAGCTTGAATGCGTCGATATAGCTTCCATGACAAAGTCGGGCAGCTGAGATCTAGTCACAAATGACGTTGAGAGAATCCTCACCAACGAGAAAAACTGAAGTAATCTCGATTGCACCTTCAGGCCCCGTACAGACCGTTCCACAAGGTAAAAAACCGGTGAGTAAACTGAAACTAAAGTTCGGAAAAGAATTTGAGAAATTTCCTCCATTCATAGAAAAGAGACATGGTAATGAAGTATCCTCCACAGCAGAGGAGGAGGTGAGATTTTTGCAACAAGAACATGACTTTACTACCTTTTGATGGCTCAGAGCTTGACGCCGGAGTGGATTCCCACCTACATCGGACGCAAGATTCACAAACAGATGGCTCAAAACTGGACGCCGGAGTGGATTCCCACCTACATCAGTCGCCAGATTAACGGAAATTGTTGAGAGAGGAACATGTGGAGTGACGCTAGCCTTGACTCTGGTGAGAATCAAACCATCAAACAAGACAACATAAACTTCAAGAGTCCTCGGCTTGAGTATTTTTGAAATGAGGAGGTAGAGGATTTTACACGAAAAAGCCAACGAGACAAGAGAGACCGAAATAACTAGAAGGTTCTTCAAATCTACCAAAAGGAGCTCTAATTGAGGGACGAACGGCAAAATAGTGCTGAAGGTTTTGGATTGTGACGGGGTGGCTCGATCTGGTGGATCTGGTGGGTCTGGAGGCTCAGCAGGCGGAGGTGGAGAGTTCAGATCCATAAGCAAGGGGGGGCCGCCAAGGAGAAAGGGTGATTTTAAGCGTCGAGGGTTGCGTCTCTCGCCGGTGAAGGGAATCACGGCGGCACTGAAGAGGAGGAGATGATGACATCAGAGAGTTGAGTTGTCACCGGAGAAAGCATCGGAGGGAGAGCTCATTCTGGAGATGCGGCTGTCTCGGTCTTCGTGCCTGTCATAGAGATATCTGTTTATAATTTCTTTTCTCTACTAGTGACTTCTAACACAGTTTTTTAAAGTGTAATTTCTAACACAGTTCCACGAAGGTTTTTTCGTATAATGTGATTTTCAATTTTTTCATAGAAAATTCTTGCTACTAGAAGGGATATATATAATAATAAAGGTTGATGAAGTTCATTTTTTTAATAATTTAAGGGATATATATATATATATACTAGGGTTTGACCCGCCCTACGGGCGGGTATGCAAATGATGAAAAAATTTAAATCTATTTTAAATGTTGATGAAGTTCAATTTTTTTATAATTTATTTTAGTGAAAATATTATTGACCTTTATTATTTTATTACGGGTTTTACAAAAAAAAAGTATTGGTTTTTAAAAAACTTAAACTTTTCTTACAATATAAGGTTCACTAAAATGTTATTATATTACTTGGTTCTCAATATTTGTTATATGTTGACTTTCAAAGTAAGTACATGTTATTTCATTATGTGCATTTTTTGCGGGTTATTTTAAACTCTTTTTTCTTTGTTTTGGTAACAAAATGTTTATATGTTTAGTTGTAACAGTTTAGTGATGTAAAACTCTGTTGATCAAAAAAAAAAGTGATGTAAAACTCTCTATTTCTTTGACGGAAGAACGAAGGACCAAATTAGTTCTTTGTTCAGTGTGGCCTTATTATGATGTTTGATTGTTGTGTTTACTAATTTTTTTGGGTCATAGTCATAGATAGTCATGGACTTGTTTGTAAGATTGGTGAGGTTGTTCTTATAAATATAATGGGTTACCTTGCGTTATTTGATCTGTTTTGGTTTGTTTGCTCTGTGCTTCGTTTTGTGTATAGTCTACTAATATATATTGGGTTTGTAATACAATTATGATATCTTAAATTGTATGGTCCTTTGTTCAAAAAAAAAAATTGTATGGTCCTTTTTGTTTACTTAGAGCTTTTTTATTGTGTGTTTTCTTTCTTTTTTAGTATAATGTGTGTGGTCAACCACATCTCACATTCTTCTTTCCATTTATCATTGTTTGGTTGTTTTTACACTGATCATCATACGTATACTCCTCAAAAAAGGTTAGAGTAATATACATCATACTGATAAACTACCTAGTTAACATGCTAAGAGAGAGAAAAATAGAACAGTATCCAGAAGATCCTTTAAAACATCTTATATTATGCTATCGAACTTCAGATAGTCCACATTTGTGTTGTCTTTCCTACTGATATCTTCATGAAAACTTAGCAGAAAAGTGTGATAGCATCTAGTTGGTTCTTGGAATCAAGCTCAAGCTGGCCATTATTCATATCAACTTCACGCATCAAATTCCAATTGCCTAAATCTAGTGAACACACTGAAATGAACGAATAAAAAAATTAGAGAAGTAAAAGCTTTAGCGTATGAGCGCACAAAAGTATTTTAAGGACCAAGTGTAAACATAAACATAAGCAATTAAATACATAAAAATCAAAAACATATGATAAATGTGAGAAATCCCAGAATGCCACTCAAAGAGAAGCTTCATTACAGTGATACAGTTGTTTTATTGCATCCCTTTGCGTAAAGAGATCTGAAAAATAAGAATATCAGGCACAAATCCTTTAAAATAATAAGATTTGTTTTGAACGATCTTTCTACATAAATGATAAATCAAAGTAGATATCAAGAGATATGGCTGAACCTTACTTGGAATATGCATGGTTTCAGTTTTTGATTTACATAATTCCATTATTGTCAAACATACGTATTAGACACACAACATATGACATAGATTTCCACTGGTCTCCAGATCCATGTTCAACTTGATTATCCATGAAACTTTAACTGCAGTACAACTTTACAGATTGAGAGGGTAAGGTAGAAATAATTTTTAATGTGAAGAATCACTCACAACAACAACAAATTTTTTATTGGAGTCCTCTTTCTTGAAAGTCTGGGGGGGATTTTGCCTTCAGATCACCAAAAAATAGAACAACGCCAATACTTAGCTAAGGTAGAAAGAATAAGGTAAAACAAACAAAGCAAAAAACTTAATTATCAAATCGAAAGAAAATAATCAGAACAAATATAAAAAGTTTTGAACAAAAATAGAATCAACAAACAAAACAATAATCATCTTCAAATATTTCAAGATAATCAAACGCTTCTGGGAAATATTTTTGATAATCAAGACATCAACAAATGGATTTCATTTAAACCAAATATTAGGTTTAAAAGTTTCATAGTCAATACCTCCATTAGCTCGCGACCGCGCTTCACATTCCTAGCGAGTCGTTTGAAGTTCACGGTGGCCAGCATCATGGTGGCCTGAATAAATGTAAAATAGACACAACAATCATCAATCTTTACACAAAAATCATGTTTGAAACAGAATAAAGGAATTTAAATAAAAACGGTGGTAAATTGGATCTACGAATTGGAAGATCTGGTTACGTAACCGATGTGCTATCTCCGTTTAATAATTAGCCGGGGGAATTGGAGAAAACACGACAGAAACATTATTCTAAAGTTTTGTTTTTGGGAAATAAATTTCTTACAGGAAAAATGTGTCAAGTGTTAAGAACAGAAGGCGGAGCTCAAGAACAGACCTAAGAATCCAGAAAGAGCATGTCGACTCCCATGAGCTCTCCATCACGGCAAACATTTCGGACCTTCTAGAAGCGAAGCAAACAGATTTGAACTGAGGCGGTGGAGCGGCCAGTCTGCAAATCAAATCAGGGAGGAAGACAGAGACGTTAGCAATTCTTGACATGAGTCGTTACTGATTTGTTTTAAACAAAAGAGAGAATGATTATCAAGGTGGGAGAGCTCACCTGTTTATAGGTCACAACCACCGCCTTGCAACTTTACATCCCGAATTGAATAAAGATTGTGGCTGGAGGTTTAATGGAACGTCTTAACCTGATGTTTCTGTAACTGGTACCTTTAGGGAGGCGCTGAAGAAGATGAAACATCTGCCGAGAAAAGGAGAGGCGACGATGAAACCCTCTGAAACCCTAGTTTAAAACGTTGTGTTTCACATCATATATCTAACTTAAGGGTTAAAGGGAAATAAATAGACTGCGAGCCTGCGACACCAAAGCCCATAACATATCAGAAAGTGGACGAAACAAAAAAAATCTGCGTTGTGTCTTAATGTGCCACGTGTCGTCTCCAGATTCCATGAATTTCTGATGTGACACTCCCAAAAGGGAGAGAAGTCTTCTTTATAATAATAGATACATATATACATATACATATATATATATATGTTTGTATGTGATGTAATAATGCTAAAAGTAGTTCTTTCGTTGTAATTCTAATTTTTTTTTTGTCCCTTATGGTCTATAGATTAGCTCATTTGTTGCTATGAGTGTACCCTAACAATGAACATTAAGAGTTAAGCAAATCTAAACTCTTAATATTTACTCCTTGCATATTTAAGTTGCAAGTGAATAATTATACCAAAAGAAGAAGCTAAATTTTATTATATTTAGTTGTCTTGGTTTTATAAGTAAAAGAAGAAATAAATTATTTTATATAAGAATTCGATAGCAATTTTCTCAAATAGATATAAAAAATCAAACAAACCAATTATATGTACTGCCATGCTTAACAATGATAATTTTCCTAAAGAGTACAAAATATTATAGGTGTTAATGTCTGACCGGTGACTAAAACATATTAGTAATTTCTTTAATTTCACTGTCCATATTCCAACTTGCGACCTCAAAAAGTTCTCGTTCAGGTGGCCACTGGCCAATGACCACTTGTTTTTTGCTAAAAAGATGGCCACAATCAGTTTTCAAACAGAAAAAAAAAACAAAGATGGCCACAACCAGTTAAGTTACCGATGCTAGATTATAGGGTTTAAGTGATACAATGACTAGTTATGTTGTTTGTGGTCTGCAAAACATTGTGAAGATGGGTCAAAGACTGTGTGGGTTTGAAACTAAATTGTGTTGGAGGCAATGCGTAAACTCAAACATTTTTGATTAAAAGTCCAACCTATGGGATGACACACAGTTTTTTCCCGAGATAGCACGAGCGTGAATGTTTTGTGGTTTCACTTGGCAATTTCAGTACGTTCTTTCAAACCGTTTCTTGTCTTCTGTTTTTTTTTCTTTTTTTTTGTAAAAAATTCTTGTCTTCTGTTTCTTCGTTGTTTTCTCACTCCAAACATTTTTATCTATGTATGCACCACCAGTGCACAACACTAATACAACTTAATACTATTTACATGCCTCATGCATTGGTATCTATGATACATGTTTTATTTATATAAGCAGAAGTTTGATGGTTAACATCCTAGTAATCGAACTTGGGACTAATTCTCGTCCAAGACATACATCTACAATTTTTAATCAAATTTAAAAACATATACATGTACAATTAAAAACACATATACAGTATAACTTTTTTAAATTAATACTCTATAAATTAATATACACTAAAAATTTCTATAAAATAATATAATTTTATAATCTCAAATTGATTTTTTGGTTCAATTAGTATATCAATAAATTAATAATTTTTATAAATTCTTAAATAAATTATAATTTTGGTGTAGTTCTAAAATTATTAATTTACAGAGGTTTCACTGTACTTCCACGAGTTTCCCAACAGCTTCTGAAAATATAGAAGACTCTTATTCTTATGCATGCATTTTGTCAATAATATAGATTAGGAAACCAAAGCATCTCAAAAATATTATTTTTGTTTGTAAAGTGTTAAACTTAAACTAATAAAAACATAAATGATTTACAGTTCAAATTGCTGCATTTATTTACTTACAACTAAAATCCTAAACTTCATGAATATGACAAACCATGAATAGCGTAGGAGAGCCATAAGGATAAGTTTACATTCTTTTTTTTAAAGAAATATAATTAAATAGAAAAAATGAAATAATAATAATCAATGGTTATAAATTAGTAAATTTTAATAACAATTGAAACACATATAATGTGTTGATATTTGATAATCAGATTTTCAAGTTAGTTCGGATCACCGATTTTATCGATATTTATCATGTTTACAAATTTCTCAAATCTGAGTTTTAAACCGAACCGGACTCGACTTTTTCAACGAGTCACAATTAAATCGATTCAACTGGTCGGTCTGGTTCTGGTTTTCAAAACACCGCAAAATATCATTTTGGGACACACCATCGAACTACCGTTTGTTTTTTTCGACAAAATTAGAATTTTATTAGAATGATAAAATTGTATCAGAAATCAAGAAATTCACTAATCTTCCGGCATAAGAAAGTCTTAATTCATTCAACTGTTGCGGATCGATTAGCAGATGTCCAAGAATTGATTTTGAGTTTAAACCAAACTACGTTTCATAACTCTTTCATCTCAAATTCGACTCCATTATCACGTTTTTTGGTCTGGACAAAGCCTCCTGTAGGCTCTCTTAAATGTAATTATGATGCAGCTTTCAATATAAATTCAGGCCAAATTCGAGCTGGGTGGATCCTATGGGATAGTTGAGGTGATGCTAAAATGTGGGGATCCGCGGCTCTTGGTGTAGCTAAATCAAGTCTTGAGGCTGAAACAAAAGCACTTCTAATCGCAATGCAGATGACTTGGACAACATGGTATTCTCAAGTAATATTTGAAGGTGATTCTGAGTTATTGGTAAAGTCTCTTAACGGCACCAGAGAAGACGTTTCTCTTACTAATATCTTGAAAGATGTTCGTCTATGGAAAAGGAAAATGCACCACTCCCAATTTGCATTTGCAAGGCATTCTTCAAATCAAGCAGCACATCAATTGGCACAAAAAGGACCTCGTAATGACATTTTTATTAATTCTAAAGTTTATCCTCCTACTTGGTTGACACCAATTCTGTATTCTGATTAGAACTACCGTTAATACTGCCTTTAAAGAAAAAACATATCTTACAGAGCCCAAACGGATTCGGCCTGTAGCCAGCCCAATTATATGATCTCGTGGAGGAGAGAAGATGAGGTTCTTTCAGTCCTGGACGAGAATCAACGGCCGATGAACATATCGAATGTGAGCAAAGGCAAGCTTCTTCCTCTGATACCCAAACTAAACCGCTCCCTGTACTGTCACTCTCAGCGTCGAACTCGTTCCCTTCCTCATCACAAAGACAAACCCATCAACCAAAACTCCACACCCACTCTCGTCCTCCACAACCCTCATCTCTCATTACTCCAAAAATGCGAATCTTTGCCCCACTTGAAGCAGATTCAAGCGCAGATGACTATCGACGCCTCGATCCTCGTCCCGTTCGACTCAAGCCGACTAATCGCCTTCTGCGCAGAATCTCGCTACCTCGATTACTCTGTGAAGCTCCTGAGCGGAGTTGAGAACGCTAATGCATTAGCTTGGAACGTAACAATTAAAGGATTCTACGAGAGCCCAAACCCTAAAGACGCCATTTTGCTCTACAAGGAGATGCTTAGAGACGCTGGTGGTGACTCACGACCTGATCGTTACACTTACCCTCTTCTGATCAAGGTTTGTGCTGATCTCGCGTTGAGTAGATTAGGTCATATGATTCTTGGCCATGTTGTTAAGTTGAGATTGGAGTTGGTCTCTCATGTGCATAACGCTTCCATTTATATGTTTACCTGTCTTGGTGAGATGGAGAATGCACAGAAGGTGTTCGATGAAAGTCCGGTGAGAGATTTAGTTTCCTGGAACTCGTTGATTAATGGTTATAGGAAGAGTGGTCAGGCTGAGAAGGCGATTGAGGTTTATAAGCAGATGGAGTCTGAAGGAATTGAGGCGGATGATGTGACCATGATCGCATTGGTTTCTTCTTGTGCTATGCTGGGAAGTTTGGAGCTTGGGAGAGAGTTTTATGAATACATACGAGAAAAGGGAGTTAGAATGACTGTTCCTCTTGCTAATGCTCTGATGGATATGTTCTCAAAATGCGGACATGTTCACGAGGCAAGGAGTATATTTGATAGATTGGAGAAGAGAACGCTTGTGTCATGGACCACGATGATCTCAGGGTATGCGAGATTTGGTTTGCTTGATGTTGCTAGGAAGCTTTTTGATGAGATGGAAGAGAAAGATGTTGTTTTGTGGAATGCTATGATCGGTGGATCAGTCCATGCCAAGCGTCCTCAAGATGCTTTGGCTTTGTTCCAAGAGATGCAGGTTAGCAACACAAAGCCTGATGAAATCACCATGATTCATTGCCTCTCTGCGTGTTCGCAGCTTGGTGCTCTTGACGTAGGGGTTTGGATCCATCGTTACATCGACAAACATAATCTTAGTCTTAATGTTGCGCTAGGGACTTCGTTGGTCGACATGTATGCCAAATGTGGTAACATCTCCGAAGCTCGCAGTGTTTTCCATGGAATGCAAACAAGAAACTCACTTACATACACATCGATCATCGGTGGCTTGGCACTTCACGGAGATGCATCCGCTGCTATATCATACTTTAATGAAATGATTGATGCAGGGATAGCCCCAGATGAGATAACTTTCATAGGGTTATTATCAGCTTGTTGCCACGCAGGAATGGTCCAAACCGGCCTTGATTATTTCTTTCAGATGAAGTCTCGATTCAACTTAAACCCCCAATTGAAACACTACTCTGTTATGGTAGACCTACTAGGAAGAGCCGGACTACTAGAAGAAGCAGAGAACCTCATGGAGAGTATGCCAATGGAGGCAGATGCTGCGGTTTGGGGAGCTTTGTTTTTTGGTTGCAAGATGCATGGTAATGTTGCAATGGGAAAGAAAGCGGCTAATAAGCTTCAAGAACTTGATCCTGGTGATAGTGGGATCTATGTGTTGTTGGATCAAATGTATGGAGAGGCTAATATGTGGGAAGATGCAACGAAAGCGAGGAGGATGATGAATGAGAGAGGCGTAGAGAAGACTCCGGGTTGCAGTTCTATTGTGGTTAATGGAGTTTACTGTGAGTTTATTGTTAGGGATAAATCGAGACCGGAGTCTGAGAAGATCTATGATTGCTTACATTGTCTTGGAAGGCATATGGGGAGCTCTTTGTACTCTCGAGCCAAGGTAGTTCATGACATTACTTTCAATGGCATTACACTGTTGTGGCTTCATGGAGATATGTGACATAAAATACATAATACACATGTGGGGTTTAATGTATTAAGGCGATGTGAAGTCTCTGTTTGTAGTAGATTGTATTAAGGATATGTGAAGTCTATGTTTGGATAGAGGATTCTAATAGAGGTTTTCTGGCAGGCCCTTTTGATTGGGAAATTGGATCATAAATCGCAATGGTTAAGTTTCAATCACCAGTAAAAAGACAAAGAATCATATGAGGAGCCACTGTCAAATCTAAAATGACCGATGATACTGTGAGTAAAAAAAAGATTAAAGGAAAACATATAAAATGGTTGATAACCTACAGTATTACGTAATCGAAGATACTAATAATAAATCAAATAATAATATTAGTTATACTGATATTAAAAATGAGAAAATGAACACTCTGGCTTAAAAGGAGATTTCTCGTCTCCTAGGCAGAAATAAGCTGTTCTTGTAGAGGTTTCTTAGCAGGAGTTGAACGGTGTGACTCAGAAGACTGAATAAGTACTTGCATTGTTATAGTTGCAATCACCAAAATGATCACAAACAAGCAAATGATCTCCCATGAGGCTACCATGGAGAGCCATTGAAGTAGCTTGAATCCACCGTACATAAGAAGGCATACCCACACTATGACCACCTGGTTCCACAATATTACCAACATCAACATATTTCATGAGAGAATCAATATAATAGCAATTAGCAGTAAAATATGTCATGTTTCTTACGATCAATGGTTTGATTGGCCGATTGATTTGGTGAACATCCAAGTCGCTGAACACGTCTTTTGTGAAGTATTTCTCAAGTTGAGCATCCTGGTTTTGAAAAATAAGCACAATCAAGTAATGTAGAGACAGTTTGAAAGTTGAAAAGTTTGATGAGTAGAATATAATTGGTGAACCTTGGTGATAAATAGATCTTGGCACCATTGTGCAATACCATCATCAGTTTCTGGCAAGTCACTCATTTTGTGACGTCTCAGCTGCAAATTCAACTTCAGAAAGAAGAAACAAAGAGTTTCTATTAAGTGGGCACACATTTTTCTTATGTGAAGAAAAGAAAAGACACATTAGAATTTGTTGTAACCTCAGATGATTGTCCACTGAACATCCTAAGCAGAGTTGGTGTAGGCTGATTATTACGAACGGTTAAGGTACAATCATAAATCGCAGGGACAAATGACCGTATGTGCGACACCGCCGAAACAAATCCCTGAGTTTGCGTCTGTGTAAGTCCAAGCTAACCATAACTTGAATTAAGCAAATTTGTGTTCGGTGAAACTCACCTTTGTACGAGGAATCAAGACGTTTCGAGGAGATGGTAAGCTTCTGATAGAGGCGTATTCTTGAGCAGCTACAAGCTTCTCATGAGTGAAACGAGTTCCTTCAACGAAAAGAGCCAACCAGAATGTTGTAGGAAAGTCCTCAAACCGTTTAAAACCTGCCTGCAATGCAACAAGTATAATAAAAACATGTTTCAAACACATCATAAAGCTCAAGAGAGGATCAGAGCAAGACTAACCTTGAGGGTCTTCTCATCTTTATCCCAGCTTCTTTCCAAGAAAATGTAATCCGAAAACCACATCGACCAACCTATGATCTGTTGAAACATTTGTAGTGATGTGATACACAGGACACCTACAAAACAAGAAGATTAAGAAAAAACTAAACTCACTGGAAGGTACTTGGCTTCTTTTTTCATGATAGCTAGAGAGCTTCCAAGACAACCTGCACGCTGTTGTATTTCATCAAATAATATTCGATCAGAATACAAAAGATTTTTCCCCAAATATATAAAGAAATCTTGTTTCAGGCAAAGACCTGAGCCATGACCCATCCAATGAGCCAATCAATGTCACTTCTATGATTTGATAAAACAAGTGCATGTTCTTTCCCTGAATATCACGAACAGGAACCATTAGTTTCCAGTACTTAAAGACTTAGGTCACATTAACTCTTAGTTCATCCCTTACCAAGTAACTCTAGAGTCTCTGCATCAGCGTATAAATTAACCTGCAGCAACAACTCAATATCACATATCAGACTAGACACTTGTGTGCAGACCAAACAAAGAGTTTAATACAATTCACAAACCTTTATACAAGCCCACCAATCAATCAGCCATATAAGCTGCAACCAGAGCAATTCCACAACGTTTTTGTTGATTTTTCTATATAAGTTTCTCGAGAATGGACGAACAAGTATGAAGAATACAAGCTGGAAACAAAACAAAACAAATCGGAAATATCAAATTTAATATACATCTAAAGAACACAAAATTGTTTTAGCCATGTCTCTTCCATGGATAAAANATCAATCAGCCATATAAGCTGCAACCAGAGCAATTCCACAACGTTTTTGTTGATTTTTCTATATAAGTTTCTCGAGAATGGACGAACAAGTATGAAGAATACAAGCTGGAAACAAAACAAAACAAATCGGAAATATCAAAT
Organism: Eruca vesicaria subsp. sativa; assembly: GCA_932364175.1. Taxonomy (NCBI): domain Eukaryota; kingdom Viridiplantae; phylum Streptophyta; class Magnoliopsida; order Brassicales; family Brassicaceae; genus Eruca; species Eruca vesicaria. The sequence goes on from CAKOAT010134044.1 coordinate 53,398, forward strand.
TTAATATACATCTAAAGAACACAAAATTGTTTTAGCCATGTCTCTTCCATGGATAAAAGACAAGGGTAAACAAAAATGGGTATGACCTGAATGAGATTGACGATGAGGCCTGAGAGCAAGAAGAGGACACCAACAGGGATGAATACAAGAGCTGCAGGTATAGCCATGTCTGAAATGGAGAGAAAGAACACAAAGTAACAGAAGAAAGAAGATCAAGATTGTTGGAGAGGAACACAATCTTTATTTTCCTTTTACTCAGATTCTTTTGGAGAATTATAGAAATGAAAATTAAAGAACATTCATTGTTATTTTTTTGATGCAAGAGCGTTTTTCAAGCGTTATTTTTAGCCCTTTAAGCGTTTCTATCCCTCTCTCTCTCTCTCTCTCTTAGTTGACAAACACATGGAGACATGTGCGCATGTAAATCAGTCCCAGGAAGGAACAAGAAAAATGAAATTAAAAATAACATAAAGTTGTGTATGCTACTCTTATCATATTAAACTCCATGTTTTTCTTAATATACTATTACTCTGTTAGTTATCCCCTGATCTATGTTTCTTGACCTCTGGCAACATTTGCTTCTCGATTTTTTTCAACTCTTCAGACTACTACTACTGCCCCACATTTCCTTTGTTTCAAACATTGGCAAGCTTTGCTTCTGCACTGGTTTTTGCTGGCTCAACCACAACATATGTTGTAACTGGCATCGTCTTGATTTTGACAGGTTTCCCTAGTTTGGTTGGTTTTGTCTTCCAGAGCTGCGAGTTGAAGGGCTTCAGCTCAATATAGTGGTTCCTTCATAGAACGCTGCAAATTGTCTAGCAGGTAGACCGTGGTCATCTTCATCTAGGTGTACAACCGCAACATCTCCTTCTGCTTCCATTTCAAAGCTGCACCCGTAGAAGCCAGGCCCATGCCGGACCTGTAAACTCAACTTATCAGTGCCAAGTAGCCATCGCCTGTAGAAAGCAATCGATCATATTCTTTTTTTACCTTGCAACGGAGCTGGCTAACTGATAGGTATCAACAAGTATACATTCGAAGGAAGAAGAATGGAGGGAAGGAAAAGACTTTAGTTGATACAGAAGGTTTAGATGTGGAGGGTTCGGGAGAGAAGAATCTGTTTGGAGTGGAGGGTTCGGCTACTAATGAATATTGAAGAGTTGAGCAAAGACTCCGATTGGATGGGAGGAGTTGCCGTTATAGCCGTTAGACTACTTTAAATAAGAGGATCGTTTGGATTGAGTCTTTTATGCTTGATATTGTAGATGATCTTAGACGTGATGAGTCTGAGCTCAAGTTTGTGATGAGAACTTGAGATCGAGTATTTGTTTTCAGATTTGTATTAGAGAGATACTAATCGAGTCTGTAAACTTTGTAATTCATTCAATACAAGAGTTTCTGAGTTTTACAAGTTTGAGATATCGAAAATCTATCATTGCTGCGGTGAGCGTGAAAAGTTTGAATCAACGCCACGACGATGTCTCCGAGTGGTTCTCCGGTGCAATCGCGAGGTTCCGGCCTGAGTGATGATCGCGATAAGAAGACGAAAGGCAAATTGGAATTTTTGATGGGAGCTTATACGCGGCTGAAGGATGCTAACGATACGACGAATGAGACCTTGAGTTCGTTACAGAGAGATGTATCGGAGCTGACTACGGCGATGAACGCATTGACTAAAGCGCTCGGAAAACAACCGATTCAACAACCGTTGGATCACTCCGCGTCTCCGTCGTCGATCCAACAGGTACGATCTGATCAGTGGGAACGAAATCGGGATTCCGCGTTAGGTTATTGATCTGAGGATTTGAATTTGGCGAATCGTGATAGTATGTTGAAGAAAGTAGAAATGCCTTTGCTGGATGGTTCGCGTACATATGAATGGCTGGTGGATGTAGAACATTTTTTTACGATAGGAAGGTACAGTGATGTAGCGAAGATGGAGCTAATTCCTCTATGTGTACAAGGTCCTGTGAAGAAATGGTTTGGTTGGCTGATTAAGCGAGATGGTTTTCGAGGTTGGAATGATTTCAAGGAGAGATTGGTCTTGCGGTTTGCTGAATCTATTGATGATGAACCAGAAACGAGGTTGTTTGCCTTGAGACAGACTAGTACGGTAGCTGCGTATATCTCTGAGTTTGAAGACCTATCTTCTCAAGTACCAGACCTTGAAGATCACCATTTGGAGAGAATTTTCTATAATGACTTATCTCCGGAGATGAAGGATCCTCAAGGTTTGCAGAACTATATTGCAGCGGTTTTAAGAATGGAAACAAGTGCATTCTGCAAAGTGGTGAGTGGAAATGTTGCATCTGCTTCTGGAGTATCTAAATCTTGGTTGAAACAAGAGAGTAAAAACCAGGAAAAGTCTTCATTTCAACCCGAGGGCCGGAAAAATTTGGTAGTGGATGCAAAACAGAAGGAAGTAACTGGTTTGAAGTCAGGGCAACGTCCTCGTCAGAAATATTCAGATGCTGAGTTGGACAATATGCGTAGAGAAGGTGTGTGTTTTAAATGTGGAGCTAAGTGGTCAAGAGCTCATGCGGCGGTTTGTCCTAACAGAGAGTTGCGAGTCATGACGGTTATGAATGGATTTGATGTGGAGGTTTTGGAGGATCCTGACGAAGAAATTTTATGGACTGGTAATGGTTGTAAGGCGGAGCTTAAAACGTTGTCTTTTAATGCATTCTTGGGGATCAATTCTCCTAAGACAACAAAGTTAGTTGGCCAGATAGGTAACTGTGAGATGATAGTCTTGCTTGATTCAGGAGCATCCCACAATTTCATTTCCCCCGTTGTGAAGAGGCTACACTTGAGAGTTTATGCTGATAGTAGCCTAGATGTACTTCTTGGTAATGGAGTTATAGTTAAAGGATTGGGCAGCTTTCAGAACAATTGAAGGTCATCATGAGTTCTTGGTGATGCCTTTTGGATTGACTAATGCTCCTGCCACATTCCAAGCTTTGATGAATCGTTTATTTAAACTGTTTCTTCGAAAGTTTGTTTTGGTTTTCTTTGATGATATTTTGATCTTCCGTCAGTCCATGGATGTACATGTGAAACATCTTACGGCAGTCTTGAGTGTGTTTCATGAGCATACGTTGTTGGCTAACAAGAAAAAGTGTGTGTTTGGGTTGAAGGAGGTGGAGTATTTGGGGCACATCATTTCTTGTGCAGGGGTTTCTACTGAATCTACTAAGACTGCAGCAATGAGAGCTTGGCCTGTTCCCAAAACAATTAAGCAGCTTAGGGGCTTCTTGGGTCTGATAGGTTATTATAGATGCTTTGTGAGGAATTATGGTGTGTTGGCTAAGCCTCTAACAACGTTGCTGAAGAAAGATAAGTTTGAATGGTCTCATGAGGCAGCGGAAGCATTTGAGAAGTTGAAGAATGCTATGGTGACTGTTCCTGTATTAGCTTTGCCTGACTTTACTAAAACATTTATTGCCGAGTCCGATGCTTCTGGTTATGGTCTTGGTGCTGTGTTAATGCAAGACAAGAATCCGATTGCATTTTTTAGTCATGCGTTAACAGATAGGGAGCAGTTGAAGCCGACTTATGAAAGAGAGTTGATGGCAGTGGTGATGGCTGTACTCAAGTGGAGACATTATTTGTTGGGAAGAAAGTTCATTGTGCATACTGATCAGAGGAGTTTAAAGTTTTTACTTGAGCAGAAGGAAGTCAATATGGAGTATCAGAGGTGGCTTACTAAACTGTTAGGCTATGACTTTGAGATTTTTTGCAAACTTGGATGTGAGAATAAAGCTGTGGATGGGTTGTCTCGTTGTATGGAGAAGGCTGTGGGATCTTCAAGTGTCTTGTTGTTGGTTTTAACGGTTCCTATGGCATTACAGCTACATGATCTTTACAGGGGAATTGATGTAGATGAGGAGTTACATAGGTTACTGAAGCGTGTTACAGAGGGGTGTGGGAATGCGCATTATCAGGTGTTGGATGGTCGAGTGTGGTACAAGAGGAGGTTGGTGTTACCTAAGCAGTCTCAGTTTATTCCAGTGCTATTGAGAGAGTTTCATGATAGCCAACTGGGTGGACATTCTGGAGTTGTAAAGACCGTCAAGCGCATTCAACAACAGTTCTATTGGGAAGGCATGATGAAGACAGTGCAGGATTATGTATCAGAATGCTTTGTTTGTCAAACTCATAAATATTCAACTTTGTCTCCAGCAGGATCGTTGCAACCTTTACATGTTCCTAATCAGATTTGGGAGGATATTTCGTTGGATTTAATTGAAGGTTTGCCAACATCTCAGGGCATAAATGTGATCTTGGTGGTGGTAGATAGGCCCAGTAAGTATAGCCATTTTATTATGGATGTGGCATTGAAGTTTGTTAATGAAGTGGTTCGCTGACATGGGTTTCCAAGGAGCATTGTTTCGGATAGGGACCGTATTTTCCTCAGTGCTTTTTGGACTGACACGTTTAAACTAGCGGGGACAAAGCTGTAGTTTAGTACAGCATTCCATCCTCAGACTGATGGTCAGACAGAGGTCTTAAATCGTTGCTTGGAGACGTACTTGCGCTGCTTTGCTTCTTCACATCCGACGACTTGGCACAAGTTACTTGCGTGGGCTGAGTTGTGGTATAATACGTCCTTTCACACATCACTGAAAGCTTCTCCTTTCTCGGTGGTTTATGGTCGTGAACCACCTTCACTGTTGCATTTTGAAGAAGGTTCTACTAAAAACTTTGAGTTGGAAACTGCGTTGAGAGAACGTGATGTTATGTTGGAACAGATACGTCTAAATCTTTTAAGAGCTCAGGAATTAATGAAGAAGTATGCGGATATTCATAGGAGGGATGTTGAGTTTGCTGTAGGTGATTCTCTGTTCTTGAAACTGAAGCCTTATAGGCAATAGTCGGTGGTGAAACGTGTGTGTCAGAAGCTTGCTGCAAATTTCTTTGGTCCATTTAAAATTGTGGCTCGAGTTGGTAAAACAACTTACCGTCTTTTATTACCAGCTTCTTCTAAGATCCACCCTGTTTTCCATGTGTCTCAGTTGAAGTTGGCACTGGGTCAATGTTTGCGTATTACTCCTTTACCTATTGAGTTGTTACATGAAGTTGAGCAGCTGCGTGTTCCTGAGGAGGTGCTTGCTCATCGCTATAATGATGAGGGTCATTTGGAGTTATTGATTCACTGGAAGGATTGTCCCTCTCACGAGAATTCTTGGCTCTCATATACGGAGTTTGTTGATCAGTTTCCATTTTTTAAGCTTGAGGACAAGCTGAGTTTCAAAGGAGGGAGTATTGATAGGTATCAACAAGTATACATTCGAAGGAAGAAGAATGCAGGGAAGGAAAAGACTTTAGTTGATACAGAAGGTTTAGATGTGGAGGGTTCGGGAGAGATGAATCTGTTTGGAGTGGAGGGTTCGGCTATTAATGAATATTGAAGAGTTGAGCAAAGATTCCGATTCGATGGGAGGGTTCGCCGTTATAGCCGTTAGACTACTTTAAATAAGAGGATCGTTTGGATTGAGTCTTTTATGCTTGATATTGTTGCTGATGTTAGACATGATGAGTCTGAGCTCAAGTTCGTGATGAGAACTTGAGATCGAGTATTTGTTTTCAGATTTGTATTTTGTATTAGAGAGATACTAATCGAGTCTGTAAACTTCGTTATTCATTTAATACAAGAGTTTCTGAGTTTTACAAGTTTGAGATATCGAAAATTTATCACTAACATTGTCTGAAGGTTTCACACTAAGCCATCTCAAGGAGCCAACACGGAAAATCAGCCTTCTCTTGTCGATTGACTAGTAGTTTCTTGAGACAAACACGACATTGTTCTTGGTGTCCTTCTCAACAACATACCTGCACAGAGATAGGGAGGAAATGATCTCATAGATACAATGTATTAAGATTTTAAGCTGGAACTAGAAACAATGGCAGAGATGTTAACCAGGGTCCACTGGGTAAACGCAAGCCTCGGCGTTGTCCAATAGTGTAAAACCAAAACCCCCGATGGTTACCGAGGAAATCGCCAGTTTCAGCTTCCAATATAACCTCTTCCATCTCTCCTATGTGTTTTCCGACAGAAGAAAATCATATCCATATGTTTCAGACTTGTAAGACTATCGTAAACCAGACGAGCAGACTAGAAAGTATACCTTCCCAAGAAGACATATTCCTTGTGAATCCTTTGTATCTTTATTTGGCAAATCAAATTGTGTGGCAAGTTTGCGAACTTCTTCCTGGAGATCACAAGGGCAAACAAATAAAATGGTTTTCATTTTGTGTTTCACAATTTTGCATACAGGCAACTTCCTCCAGTACCTTCTTAACGCAGCCAAGTGGGAATAGCAGTCGCTTAAGCTGATTTTGAGAGTATGAAGAACAACACAGCCTCAAGACATCTCCTTTAGCTAATACGTTCCTACCACCGACCAAGAATAAGCCTTCAAGACAAGATAGACACAAACGCAAAAGACTGTGTGAAACAGAGAAAGCAAACAGAGCACACAACAAGATGAAGAGCACAAGAACACAACAGAGATTGTTAACCCAGTTACATCCGTTAACTAGGGTGTTAGTCTGGGCCGGGAACTCACTCCTGGAATCCACTAGATCAGAGGTTACAAGAGCGATTTCACTCACCACAAAGCCCTTACAATGCTTCTCTCCGTCTCACTCTCTACCCCTTTCCCAAGAACTAAATACAAGTTTATGCTATGTATAAAGCTCTACTCTTTCTTCTCTCTGTGTTTTCTTATTCTCAGTACAATGTTTTTCTTATATAGTAAAGAACTCAATGACCTAGATGCCTCTTTTATTCCATTTTGATTCCACTTCATTGCTCATCTTGTACAAACCAAATCAATGAACTCGGTCTTATCTTCTAGTTCAATACCCGACAAATAGCAGTTTGCTTTTGCCTTTATCAGCTGCAGCAAACGGCTAGACATGTGGTCCTACAGCGAGGAAGCTCCACGTGGTTTTGTCATTAAAACATTGTTGCTTCTTCACCACGTTTGAGACCAACTTGATTCTTTCATGAGCTTATTCATTAAATCCCAACAATTCTCCACCTAGTGAATAAAGATCATAAACCATAGTCAAACAGAAGCACATACCTGAGACATAGAGATTAACACTTGTGATCTAGTTGCAGGATTCCTGTCCCGGATCCTGAGAAGGATTACTCAGTCTTCACCCTCAGTAAGTTCAGTGCGGTTTGAAACTTACTGACTGGTAAGACTTTTGTGAAGATATCAGCAGGATTGCTCAATGTAGATATCTTCAAAACACTCACATGACCATCGGCTATAACTTGTCTGATCTTGTGAAACTTAGTGTCCACATGCTTGGTTCTTTCATGATGGACATTTTTCTTTGACAATGATATGGCACTTTGAGAGTCACAGAAAATCTCAACCCTTCCCTGCTTATATCTGAATTCTCTGAGAATTCCCTTAAGCCACAATGCTTCTTTTACAGCATCTGTAAGAGCCATATACTCAGCTTCAGTAGTGGATAAAGCTACCACTCGTTGAAGAGAAGATCTCCAACTGATTGTGTTTCCTCCTAGAGTGAACACTACACCACTGATAGATCTTCTACCATCCATGTCAGCTGCATAATCTGAGTCACAATACCCTCTAAGCACAGATTCTGACCCTTTCTTGTAGCAGAGTTTTGTCTCCAGTGTACCTTTGATGTATCTCAAAACCCATTTGACTCCTAACCAATGTTCTTTGATAGGATTCCCCATGAATCTGCTGATAATTCCCACTGGGTATGCTAGATCAGGTCTTGTACCAATCATAGAGTACATGATGCTTCCTACTGCATTAGCATAAGGAACCGACTTCATGTATTCTACATCACTTCTCAGTTGTTCTGGTGTAGCAGCTTTCAGCTTTAAGTGAGCACCTAATGGTGTTATCACTTTATTAGACCCATCCATCTTATACAACTCTAACACCTTTCTGAGATAGCTTTCTTGACCCATCCACAACTTCCCTGCAACTCGGTCTCTTTTGATCTCCATACCAAGAATTTTCTTGGCTGGCCCTAGATCTTTCATGTCAAACTTAACACTTAGCTTCTGCTTCAGATCAACAATGACTCTCTTGTCTTTAGCTGCCACCAACATATCATCCACATATATGAGTAAATAGACCTTTGATTCATCTTCACATGTCTTGATATACACGCAACTATCTCTGAGACTTTTGGTGAAACCAATCTCAGACATATACCCATCAAACTTCTCATTCCACATCCTTGGTGCTTGCTTAAGACCATACAGTGCTTTATTCAGAAGACAAACTTGATTTGATTTAAAACGATCTTCAAATCCTTCAGGAGGTTCCATGTAGATCTTTTCATCTAGCTCTCCATGCAAGAAGGCAGTCTTGACATCAAGCTGTTCAAGCTCTAGATCTTCTTCAACAACAACAGACAGTAATATCCTTATAAATACATGTCTGACTACTGGAGATAAGATCTAAGTATAGTCAACTCCCTCTCTCTGAGCATAGCCTTTAGCAACAAGTCTACCCTTGTACCTTGGTGGTTCAACCCCTGGAATTCCAGATTTATATTTGTAAATCCAGCGGCAACCAATTACACGTTGTCCTTTTGGCCTCTCAACCACAGTCCATGTATGATTCTTGTCCAGTGATACCATCTCATCACTCATTCCCTCTTTCCAGAACTCCCAATCATCACTAAGCCTTGCTTCTTGATAACTTCCAGGTTCTTTAATCTCTCCATCAACCGTAGTAATGAGTGCTTCTGCATCAAAGCAGTCATCTTCATCGTCAGTATCCTCACTAAAGTATCCCTCCACATCAAATCTCCTTGCAGCTCTTACTTCCCTTCTAGCTCTGTCTCTGACAAGATGATAACTCTCTAGTGATTCAACAGCTTCTTGATTCTGATTTTGATCTTGTTCATCTACATGTTCTGGATGATCAAGTTCTTCTTCTTCTGTAGCTTCAGTATCTTCAGGCTGACCATTCTCATCAGGTGTAGAGTCTCCCAGGGATCCTATCTCTTCCGAGAGATCTCCACATGAACCTGCATCTTCAGTTCCCTCTGGATCAATGTTGAAAACAAACTCTGAACTTTCATACTGACTACCCTGAATCTGTTTCCCTCTCTGAACCACATCTTTGTATACAGCATTTTCCTGAAATATCACACTTCTACTAATCATACATTTCTTTTCTTTTAGCAACCAAACTTTGTAGCCTTTAACTCCTGATGGATAACCCAGCATCACAGCTTTCTTTGCTCTTGGTGTAAGCTTACCGTCATCAGTATGAGCAAAGCAAACACATCCAAACCTTCTCAGGTAGCTGTAACCAGGAGACTTCCCATACCATTTCTTGTCTGGAATCTCAAAATTTATTGCAGAAGAAGGAGTCTTGTTGATCAAGTTACTGCAGTCTGAGTTGCTTCGGCCCAAAAAGACTGAGGTAAACCTGAGTCACTCAACATATTTCTCACCTTTTCCATTATGGTCTGATTCATTCTCTCAACAATACCACTTTGCTGAGGAGTGTATGCACATGTTCTATGCCTCAAAATTCCTTTTTCTTTGTAGAAATTGTTACACTTTGTGTTGCAGAACTCAAGACCGTTGTTAGTTCTCAGTATCTTGATCTTTCTCTCAACTTGATTCTCAACCATGGTACTCCATTCCACAAACGTGTCATATGCTTCATCCTTGTGCTTCAGAAATTACACCCATGTCTTCCTAGTAAAGTCATCAATAAATGAGATGAAATATTGACACTTTCCCAAGGACAATGGTACGCTTGGTGCTCCCCATAAATCTGAATGGATGTAGTCTAAACGTTCCTTAGTATCATGAGTTGCTACTGAGAAACTGACTCTCTTTGCCTTACCATATACACAGTCTTCACACATCTCCATTACAGAGACCTTCCTTCTGTCTAGAAGACCTTTCCTGACCAATACGTCAATGTTCTTCTGACTCATGTGACCTAACCTTCTGTGCCAAAAGACAGTATCATCACGCTTCTTCTCTGTTGCATACATCTGACCAACCTCTGGTTTTCCCTGCAGAGTGTAGAGCTTCTCATACCTCTTTCCTTTCATAAGAGTTCTGGTTTCTTCTTTGACACTTAAGACCCCATTCTTTGATTCAAAACTGCATCCAAGTTCTTCTAATGTTCCCATAGATAGAAGATTTCTATCCATTTCAGGAATGTACCTCACACAAGTAAGCAGAAAAGTGGTACCATCCTCATTTTTGATCCTGATGTTACCAATTCCTTTCACCTTGGACGTAGTCTTGTTTCCCATACGATCAGATCCTCCAACATCTTCTCTCAAAGTTTCAAACAACTCCCTCTTATGAGTCATATGATAACTGCATCCAGTGTCCATAACCCACTCGTTTTCAAGATTTATGTCCGTCAACAGCAGTGCTTCTGACACATACAAACCTGCAGCTTCATTCTTATTTTCTTTTACCATAGCAGCCTCACCTCTACTGCTACTCGCTTGTTGTTTAGACTTGTTTTGAAACTTGTTCTTGTTTGGATAAGTATTCCTGAAGTGACCCTCTTCTCCACAAGTCCAACACACTTTCTTGCTTTTAGACTTTGATCTTGACTTCGATTGTCTTGAAGCTCTGTCTCTGTAATCTGACCTTCCTCTTTGATCACCTCTGTCTCTGACATACAAGCTCTCAGCTTGTCCTTTTGAACTACGAGAGTTAGAACCATTCTCTAGTTCCTTAGCATATATGGCTGCAACAACTTCATCAAGCGTCAGTGTTGTTCTCCCTGAGCCATACCTTAAGGTATCTCGGAGTTGATCAAACTGTCTAGGTAGAGACATAAGTAGCAAGATTGCTTGGTCTTCATCAGACACCATAACACCAATGTTCTATAAATCCGTTATGAGATGAAGATACTCATCGATGTTACTCTCAATAGATGTACTATCAGACATCTTGAATCCATAGAGCTTCTGTTTGAGGTAGAATCTATTTGGAAGAGCCTTAGCAAGATAGAGCTTATCCAGTGCTTCAATCATTCCAGCAGCTGTCTCTTCTTTCCTTATCTTCCTCAGAACTCTGTCTGTGACACTCAAGATGATAATACTTCTAGCTTTCTTCACTTTCTCAGCTAAAGTTTCTGCCTTTTCTTCAGCTTCTTTCTTATCTTCACTTGTCTCATCCGGATCTGAGACTTTCTCTGTTGGTTTCCCAGATTCTTCCAAAGCTTTGCTCAAGCCTTGAAGATCTATCTGAGCTAACAACTTGTCTTTCCACAGCGTATAATCCCCATGACCATCAAATTTCTCCAGCTTAATACTTGACGTTGTCTTGGCTTCTGTTTGACTGTTAAGTCTTCAGAAACCACCACCAGTTACTACAACCTGGTGCTCTGATACCAATCTGTGAAGAACAACACAGCCTCAAGACGTCTCCTTTAGCTCATACGTTCCTACCACACACCAAGAATAAGCCTTCAAGACAAGATAGACACAAACGCAAAAGACAGTGTGAAACAGAGAAAGAAAACAGAGCACACAACATGATGAAGAGCACAAGAACACAACAGAGATTGTTAACCCAGTTACACCCGTTAACTAGGGTGTTAGTCTGGGCCGGGAACTCACTCCCGGAATCCACTAGATCAGAGGTTACAAGAGAGATTTCACTCACCACAAAGCCCTTAAAATTCTTCTCTTGGTCTCACTCTCTACCCCTTTCCCAAGAACTAAATACAAGTTTATGCTATGTTTAAAGCTCTACTCTTTCTTCTCTCTGTGTTTTCTTATTCTCAGTACAATGTTTTTCTTATATAGTAAAGAACTCAATGACCTAGATGCCTCTTTGATTTCGTTTTGATTCCACTTCATTGCTCATCTTGTACAAACCAAATCAATGAACTCGGTCTTATCTTCTAGTTCAATACCTGACAAATAGCAGTTTGCTTTTGCCTTTATCAGCTGCAGCAAACGACTAGACATGTGGTCCTGCAGCGAGGAAGATCCACGTGGTTTTGTCATTAAAACATTGTTGCTTCTTCACCACGTTTGAGACCAACTTGATTCTTTCATGAGCTTATTCACTAAATCCCAACAGAGAGAGATATGAGAGGAAGTAGGTCTGATCTTTCACCTGGAAAAAAAGAAGAAAAATAGAGAAGATTAAATGGCAGAGGTACCAAAAACCAAAAAAAATGTACCACAAGTAGACTGCAACACTAGGTACAATGCAAACATTCAACCTAATAAGTGACATTCTAAAGTCATGAGTGTCACCATGTCTAGAGATAGTTCCAAAACAGATGATGAATCACTTTGATCAACAGGAGGATGGGCAACTTTAGCATACTCCTGAAGCTATATAGTCATACTCCATATCATTGATTGCATCCATGAATTCACCTGGGAATATAAAGTTAATCTATACCAGATAAGTCAAAAAAATAATTACTTTGAACTGAACACAAAAAAAAAAAAATTGCATACTTCAAATCGTCTTCCCAGGGACACTCGTTTTAGAAATTCTCAAAGCCTTCCTACGGAGCATCACAAACCCCCATGTTGTAGGCAGAGTCCGATACAAACACTAGATGAATATTACGCAAACCTGGAACCAGATTTTGAGATAGAAAGCGGTACAGGAGTGTCCAACAGCGTGAAGGAGGCGGAGGGAAACGCTGCTATCGACGCCAGCGCTGAGGAGGACGGCGACACGAAGAGGCTGGTTAGGCATGGAGCAGGAGAGGTGGTGGTCAGCGAGAAACGCATGGCTTTATTGGTCTATATTACAATTGGCTTCTGTAGCAGTTACAGCGCGGATGAGAAGGTTTAGGAGACAGAGAGTGAAAATGAAAGTGAAAGTGAACGTGAAAGTGAGAGGAGCCTAAGAAGAGTGAGAGAGATGAAGAAGAAGATATGGGCGAAACAGCACGGTAATGGAAAGAGTAAGGGCTTTTACAACAGCCGACAACATCGGTGTTCGATGGATTCTAGCTTTCACTCACATTTTTATTTAAATTTCTAGTTACTTATGTATGTATATTAAATTTAACTAGATTTTGATACGCACTTAAAAATCACAGATTTTTTTTTCAAAAATATATGAATTTTTTTCCATTGAATTTCTATATAAGATAGTGTATAAGTTTGGATATATTTATTTGAAGCTGGACCGAACCGTATCAAATTGAAAACGAAAACCAAAATTGAACTGGATTTCACAAATAATCGAGCATTTTTAAACATGTTGGTCGTATATGACTCAGAATGGCTTATGTTCTTCAAATACCAACTGATATATTTTCATAAAATTTAGATTTAATGAAAATTTATTAATTAAAATTTAATAAATTTCAGAACGCCACCATTAATCTGTGAAACTGACACTAGTTTATCCAGCAAAAACTCAGAAAATATTATAATATTTTTTGAAAATTGATTTAACTTCTCATATATTTGATTTATCGTATAAAATAAATTCGTTGTATTTATGTTATACATTTTACTTTATAGGTTTTGTAATGATCAATACTATTACAATTTTAATATAGATAACTAGATTTTGAGAAGCGCAGATTTTTTTTTGGTTCTAACTGTTTGTTATCAAATTATTCGATTTGTATTATTTGATAGATTTGTATGTGAAATTTGATGTATATTTAACCAAAAATATAGTGTGGGATAGATTTGTATGTGAAATTGATTGGAAGGAGCCAAAGCCTATAGTATGTGAAATTTGTATGTGAAATTTGATTGGATGCAGCCAAAGCTCATAGTATGTGAAATTTGATTGGATGGAGCCAAAGCCCATAGTAAACTTAAAGAAATTCTTACTATAAAATTGGATGGATCCATAGCCCATAATCAAATTCAACCTAAGTTGTAAAATAATAACATCTACGATTAAAAATAATATAGTTTTAAAAATAGAAGAAATTCTAAAGATAAACCATGATCTAACATGTAAAATCATACTACAAAATAGTGTAAAATTTGAAATATTTAAAATATTATTATAACAAAAGTCTTATCATATTTAAATAATCCACTGCATAAATACTTTCAAAAGAATATTATTAAACTATCCTATTATTATATTTGATTTTTGCATGTAGCAAAGTGGTCAAAAAGAGTAATGATTATTTGACATGGATAAAATCAATAAATATACGAAATATTTTGGTGGAAAAATCTGAATATAAAACCAAAAATGTCAAATTATTACATCTTGGAAAGAACATCATTGAAGAAACTTTATAAAAGAATCGTTTTGGAAGATGAGATACTTGTCAATCATATCAGAAGTACATTTCGGAATTGTCAAAACAAAATCATAACAAACATATATTCTAAAATTAAGATTACTAAATAAGAAAAAGATAAAGTTTAAAAATCGGATAGTTGTTTAATAAAGAGAAAAGAAATATTTCGTATCTAATCATTAAACTTCTAAACACAACATAATCTATACTATTAAACCTAATAATAGTAAACATAACTAAAACCATTATTTCTAAACAAAAATAATCCTAAAACGCCTAAAATATGAGTAAATCAAGTAATAAATAAAGGAATAAGAGTAGATCAAACAATAATAAACATTAATAATAAAGTTTTTAATAAAACAAACCGGTTGTAAACAACCGGTATATAATGTTCAAATTAAAAAAAAAATGATTTAAAATAAACGTAAAACATTAAGTTTGAGATTTGGATTTGTTAGATGTTCAGTCATACATCATTGGCTCACCCAGCTTGAACAAATCGATAGTAGGAACCTGAACATCTTCAAGTTTGTCTTCGGCAAGGACCAGTTCAAACTCTGTCTTCTTCTTTTCATGGTACATGGAAAATGAGCTTCACATTCTTCAAGGAACTCAAGTTTCGCATTGAGTTCCTACCGGTGTCTTGCCTCAATAGCTTTAGTATGGTCACGATACATCACCATCATATCCCTATAATGATGCATGGTCTCGAACCTACCCCTCTGGTAAGCCTCCTTCACAGTTTCTTTTTTTTCCTCCATCAGTTGACCTTTCATTTTGAGATCCTTGTTATCTACCATTGAGATACTTCTCAATGTTCAAGAAACAAAATATTAATTTTAGAAAACAAATATAACAAATAAGGAAATATAATAAACCGTAAGATATAACATAAATTAACTATGAAGATTTGTAATCCCAAAATTTCTTCTATATTTATTTCCTCTAAATTTAAAACTGTTAATAAAATATTCATAGAAGGGAAAACAAAACAGTAACTGAAAATCTAATCATAGACTGCCAATATTCAATAAAATAAGATTTGTAACCTAGCGACATATCAAAATTCAAGGCAGGACAGATCTAACAACAGAACAACATGTCTTATATGCTTTAGGATGAAAAAAACAAAGAAACAAACTATTAAGTTTAGGAAACAAATATGGAAATATAGTTCCCTAAACATTTATTATGTAGATGTAAGATCTAAAATAAATTCACATAAAATATATGTTAACCCTAAAATAACTTCTATAGTTAGATCCACAAAATTTAACAGGATTTATAAAATATTCAGACAATGGAACGTAAAGCGTAACTGATACTATAACTCTAGAATGACAATATTCAATAAAATATGAACAAAGAACCTTTTATGACAGTTTATTCTAGCTAGATGATTCGAAACAGATTAAGATAGAACAAATCTAACAACAGAACAACATCTCTTAAAGAACAAAAGAATAGAAAGAACATAGAAAGAAAATACCGTTTTCCGATGAGAGAAAGATAAATGAAGAGATATTATGGTTATTGCAGTCAATCAAAGAGTCTTATGTAGATAAGAACTAAACCTAAACATTAGTAGGTTTCAAGGTTTAACATAAATAGGTAATCTGACTAATAGCCCATCAGATATTAATAATTAAGAAGCCCAATATAATTGGGTCAAAAATTGGCATCTATTTTTGAAATGGATTAGATAAAAATTTCTATGATTTGATGAAATACATGATCCTGTTCATTATGAGATTTTTTGTAGATATAAAGTCGAATGATATGGTAGTTAAAATGTATAGATTTGGCTGCTAGTATCATATTCTGTTCATAATATAATATAGACTTTTGAAAACGAAAGTTAAACTAAATTTTAGAGATCAAATTCCTGAATTGGAAATGCATTCTATAGTATATAAAAATAAAACAACGTTATTGAAAAAATCAGAGATTCTGGAAGATCTCTTTGTAAACGACATTCAATGTTTGTCTCTGAGGCTTCCCTTTATCGTCCACAATTAAAATCTCCAACCCCTTTTTGGATGTAATTCTTGAAATAGCCACATATAATTGGCTATGAGAAAAAACAGGCCTTGGTAGGTAGATGCCCATTTCTGATAGAAATTGTCTCTGACTCTTATTGCTTGTAATAACAAACGCAACAGAAACATGAAGTTGCCTCCTCCTCATCTTGAAAGGTAACTTCTTGTCAGAAGGGATAATAGCAAGCCTAGGAATAAGAACTACTCGACCAACCTTATCCTTATCTCATGTAATAACTTTTTCCTTTATAATGTAAGGGTACATCTCTGTAACCTAAAGTCGCGTCCCATTCATTAATCCGCCAGTGGGATCTATGTTTCTGAGCAACATAATAGTACAACCAATCTTTAAGCTAAGACTATGGTTTGCAAACCTGGGAGTTTGATGGTATTTAAGAAATCTGGAGTAAGAGCTTGATCGTTAACTGAAAATTCATCTGAAGCATCTATCGTATCAGAACTTAAGAAGATCATTTCCTCACCTGAAATATTTAAAAAAATATTATGTTAACTTGACATATGAATGTACAATAATTCATATTGATAACATAAAATTAATAACTAACCATCGAGTTTATCCAACATGTGTTGATTAATCTTCTCGATATCCTAGTTAGTTGGATATAGTATTGCTCTCACTTGAAAAAATTTAGGTTCTTTATTCTGGTGTAAAGAAACAACATCACCATACACAGCTTGGCTTATAAACTCAATAGAATCTTCTACATCAAGAATAAGAAACTCTTCAGGAATATCCGAGTAACATACGTGACTTTGGTACTTTCTATGGTTTAAAAATGGAAGAAAACTGACCAATAAGGAAGTTTGTATCTATGGTACTTTCTATGGTTTTGAAATCAACCAGATCAAGAAACATGTTATCATCACGGTGTGTAGAATCGCAGATCTTGGTGGTGCCATTAAAAGCTATGCGATACTTATGCTGAGTTGATCTGTATGCTCCACCAGCGGCAAACACACTGAAACCATCAATGTTCCTCCATACTCCTACACGAATATGTTTTGCCAATTCAGGAATGTATGTCTTGTTACACGAGGCATGAATCTTAGGTCCCTATATAAAAATAAATAAAACATTATAATTTAGTTTAAACTTTTACGAAATGAAATGAATATGTATATGCATAATTATATGAAAACAATAAACTTACATTTGCATCACAAAGGATCAGTTCCATGGTCTCGCTTATGTCTTTCATGAAATGTCTCCATGTATGAAGGATTTTGACTTGGATGCGACATGCATTTTTCCTCGGTTTGATATCGCTCAAGAAAGACAACTGCAAATTATTCGCCATTTTTGTTTTAGGTTTTTGAAGGAATGATGAATATAGTGGTTAAGAGATGCTATATTTATAATAGCTAGGGACGATAACTATTTTATGTTACGAAAATGTAGGGAAGAATATTTAGAGAATTTTGAAAAATATCTCATTCAAGGAATAAGAAATATTTCTGGAATATATTTTGAATTAGATAGGAAGTGTAACATTTAATAGTAATCCAATTACGGTAAATTACAGAAATATATGGAATCCAACCAAAAATAACTAACCACGATATTATTACTGGTTAATCTATAAACTTGTAGATGAAGCAATTTATTCATTTTAGTATTTGCAATATTTTCTTAAGAAATCTATCTCGTCGTTAAATGTCACTTATAGAATGATGATACATCGACATATTTGATATCACCATATCTCGTGCAGAAAACTATGGTTTATAAATATGAGTAAATTTAGTAACACATGACTTGGATATTTCATATGAAGAAAACAAAATGAATGACACGAGAATGAATTCTCCATTGTCAAATGTAATATATAGTGTAGTAACAAAATGTATCAAATGATTATCTTTGGATGTCAGGTCTGACAACTATATGAAAATCTTAATTTTTAATAATATAGCATCATATTATGGTTTTCGTATATGATGCATATACGAAAAGGATTAGTTACAAATCAAATCACAAATTCATTGATCTAATGTTACAAATAATATGATATCAAATGTTAAAAATAATATCATATCATACAAAATCATATCACATATTTATGCATATGCTAAAAGGACAATGTTTTATATCGAATGTAACAAATCATATCACATATTTAATTACTCTGACCATATCTATACTACTAAAATGAGTTTGATATATATTTTAATTATATAATATATAGTGTAGTAACCAAATGTTACAAATCGTAAGATATCAAATGTTACAAATCATATCATATCATACAAATCATATCACATATTTAATTACTCTAACCATATTCCCTTGTATAACCCGGGTGATATAAATGTATGAAATATAAAATGAATATGGTTAGAGTAATTAATGGAAAAAGAGAGAATAATTCGGGTATATGCAATATGTGATATGATTTGTAACAAATCGATATATATATATATATATATAGAGAGAGAGAGAGAGAGATGTAAGACCTAAAATAAATTACCAAAATGTCATTAATGAGGGTGCACACAACTTCCATCAGTCGATTTTTCAAGGATGTCTTTACTTTTAATAGTACAGATTTATTAATTAAAAATTCAATAAAACCTGGAATCCCATCATTAACCCGTGAAACTGATGCTGGTTGATCCGGCAAAAACAGAAAATACTACAATATATAAAAAAATGATTTAACTTCTCATATATTTGATTTATTGTATAAAGTACACTCATTGTATTTATGTTATACATTTTAATTTATAGATTTTGTAATGATCAATACTATTATGATTTTAATGTAAATAATTTATTTATTCTGTTTGGAAACATACAATAGGTTTAGACCAATTAAACAAATTAGACCAACAAATAAAATTAGATTTATGATTTGTGGAATTGGATTTCTTGATAGGTAATAGATGCAATACATTAAATTAAAGGATATGCATAGTTTAATTTACCAGTATAAATTATATACTTACAAATTATATAAGCATAATTTTCATATCTGATCCGGATTAACGGTCCGGTAAATATGGCTTACTTTTTTCATATAGCATACAATTAGAGGTTCTACCAACTGATATGTTTCCATAAAGTTTGGATTTAAGGAAAACTTAATAGTTACAGATTCGATAAAACTCAAAAACCCATCATTAACCCGTGAACTAACACTGGTTGATCTGCCAAAAATCCAAAAAAATCTGATAATATATTTTTTTAATTGAATACTTCTTGTATATTTTGTATAGTACATAAATTTGAATAGGTTATTTGATTTGTAACAATAAGGTTAGCATATTTACTTTTTTTTTCTTCCCGTTTATACGTGGGTGATAAATTAGGATCAATTCTAGTAATTTTAAACTTAATTATGTAAAGCCCATATATTAGATAAGGAGCCTACCATATATGTTATACTTCCAAAATCTATCAACTGGAAAATGTTTATAATTTAACAAATTGTATATTTTTGTTATTAAAGCAATATATTGTTAGAGACATTTATGGTAATATATTATTAGGAGAAATTTAAGTAGGACCATTAAACTATTTGTTCCTAAGAAAATTGTTCAAATAATCTTGTATAAGTAGATTTTCATGAATTCTTCTCTTTTAATAGTATAAACTAGATTTTGACCCGTGCTTAAGAAGCGCGCGTATTTTTTTTGTTATTTAAGTCTATGCGTATGTTTTCATTGTATTTTCATATCTGAGTCATACTTATGGCAGTACCGATAGATCCATTTACTCGTATATAGTAAGAGTAGGATATAATAAAACAAATATGGTAAAAATACCTTAAAAGAATATGCAAGACCATTATAAATTCACTGAAAGGAAAATAAGTTTTTTTTTGTTATAGATGTTTTGATATATCAATATATATTTGACTTGCATAAACATAAATTTGTTGTACGTAAAATTTGTTCAAGCATTTGCGTTATTTGTAATCTGTCGAAATCTATTTGAAGATTAATATCATGCATGTTTATTATTAAATAAAAAATGTTATTAAATTTATTTAGTCAAAAAAATTAAGTACATTAACTATCAAAGTACCCAAATATAGAAAGAACTATAAATCACTCTTTTATTAATAGTATATCTATATTTTAAAATATTTTTTTTTAAAAAAAATCAGTTTGAAACAAATGTTGTATTTTTAGAAATCTATACTATCAAATAATGTTTGATTTACATGTATATATGTATAAAATGGTCTTCATAATTTGGTGTTTTTTAAAAAATAATTGAAAATGGGTCTGGATTTAATTGATTTGTAATGTTGTTTTTTTAACTTAAATGAGTTTTGAAGGTCAAATTTGTAATGTATTACTATCAAAAAAAAATATGATTTGATTTGTAATACCTTTTCATGAGTTGGCGATACGCATTGCAATGGCTTCATAATACAGGATAGGAAACACTTCCGCATTCTCGTTTGTTTTTTTCGTAAGAATCGAATGACATGCGTGTATATAAAAAGTGATCGCGAGTTTATATTAGAGTTGGTAGAATAAATAAACTTGTTGAGGAAATAAAGAAAATAGTCAAATGTATTAAACTCATGTTTTTTGGTAAGAATATCAAAGGATATATCTACTAGCTCATTCTCAGTATATTCTGAGGACACTGTTAAACAATTATTTTCTCTATTTTTTAAATATTAAATTTTATATATGTGGTAGCACAAAGCTTATTGTAACCAACCTATTCGAAGTTAACATTTTTAAAATGTCATTACCAAGGTCAAAACAACATTGTATGAAGTGAATTGTATATAACGTATAACAATATATGAGATGAATCGTTTGAGCAATGTTGTTTTAGGTTTTCAATAAGTGATTTAGGTATAAGTTTGTTTTTGTTTCAGGAAGAGAAAAACATCATAAGCTATGGCATGTGTATATGGTTGATTTTTTCATACACTTCAAACAGATGTAATTAAATGGCAAATTTAGAAGATCTAAAACAATGGCAAGTTATGGTATCAAAGAAAGGAGGTTTGTATCTTTATTTTAAGCTGTGGTGTATTAAAAGTCTAAATGTATAGATAGGTGTCAGCCGTCAGGTTTTCAGGTCAAGAGTTGGTCAATTAATATATAGTCGGGATATAAATACTATTAAAAAGGGTCAGTTATATAATTGTGTAACAGATTTAATGTGTGTAGAGAAAATCAGAGAGTTTATTAGTTATTAATGTGGGTTACATACTGTTATAATATAAAGGGGAAGATGAAAAATATTTAAAAAGAAAAAGGTCCAAACAACTTTCATAGATAGATTATTTTGAATTTCTTCTCTTTTAATAGTATAGATATATTCTGACATGCGCTTTGGAAGCGCGAGATTGTCTTTTGTTAATAAAACTATTAATCTTATTATTTTATAATAGAAATGATAATAAATTTTATTTAACTTATTTGTACTTGATAAAATATCTTAGGACCCGTAACAAATGACCACACTAAAAACATTTAACTTCTTCTCGTATATATAACAAACGAATTTATGACCCGTATATTATAAATAAAATTTTACCTATATATATATATATATATATATATATATATATATATATATATATATATATATTTTAAGCTTTAACTATGATCGTAATAAAGAACATATTATGACCTATATATAGTAAATGGCGTTTAATATATAAGAGAAATATAACCTGTATGTGTATATAGTTAAGAAGTTTAGTATATAAGACAAAATAAAAGCTATGCCAAAACGTAAAGCAAAAGAAAATTATTCTGTAGCAAAATATAAATAAAATAATATTGAATAAGAACGCTATATAATACGGAATGTATTAATTAAATAATATTTTATTTTAAATTAAAAGGGAATGACACTATTTTAAATATTCTCAAAGATCTTATGTTTTAATAATCTACATATAATATTTTATTTTTAATAGCTATGAATATGTATTCCTTGATGATTTGTTGTTAAGCAAACTATAGGTATTGATACGAATAGGTTTAACCGTTTAAGTGTTCTTATGGACCTCGTAATTATTAGGTGTTGATTTGCTGGATTTTGTATTTTCATTTACTACTTTGTAATCTCTTAATAAAATAAACATAGATAGATAAATTTTTATATAAGGAAAATCTAGCTTGTAACTAAATAGTTGTATTACCATTTTTTCAGTATAATAAAGTATAGTAATGTACATTAATTATGTTTTAATTTAAAAGCAGTGACATGGCTGTAAATATTTGTAAAACATAAAAATACCTCAAAAATATTGTATTTTAATACTACAGATTATTTTTAATATATAATTATGTTTATAATTTTTTTTAATACTTATTTTTAGATGATGAAATATTTATTTAAACAGAAGTAGCTCTTCAAGTAATAAATGTTCTAATTGCTTAAACGGACAATATTTAATTTTTATAGTTACATAAAATTATTTAAAACGGAATTTTAGGGATGAGGACCTGTAGCTCCTTTAATTTGGTTCAAACCTGATGAAGACGATACCCTAGTCAACAATTAAATTATTGTAAGTATTTTCTCAAGTAATCTTAGAATCATTTTTCTATATGTCAGGTGCAAGGCTAATAAAAGAAAGGAGATGACAAAGTGTGTACGTTCAAATCTCTAGAAACACAAAGGATTATAAGAACAACTTTTCTTATTAGCTTTAGAAACTATTCAAAACTAAAGCTCACAATATGTTTCTCTTAGATCATATGGAACACCTCTCCATAAGACCTATATTTATAGTTGAGACAATTCCCTTTAACATGTGGGATATGGAAAACACAAACCTAATCTAATAGAAAACTTCCTTTTCCTATTTCTAGATTTCCTTATTGTGTTTATCCTTAACATATTAAACATCCAATAATATGTTAAGTTTCCACAA
>CAKOAT010134155.1:7010-24573 GCA_932364175.1 Eruca vesicaria subsp. sativa
GATTTCTCGAGTTTTATAAAGCGATTCTCGAGTTTTATAAAACGATTTCTCGAGTTTTATAAAACGATTCTCGAGTTTTATAAAACGATTCTCGAGCTTTATAAAACGATTTCTCGAGTTTTATAAAACTGTTCATTTTGTATTCTTGCGGAAAGTTTTGGCTATTAATTCCGTCGTACCGATTTTGACCCCAACACTCTTTCACATCTCTAAAGAAAACATCATGGCTGAAAGATGAAACCTTGGAGATGAGATCATAACTGAAAGACAAACTCAGCTGCCTCCAGACACGATACACTGGTAAAAGCCTAGTATGAGTGTAAAGAGAACGCAAGAGAAGTATTGACATAGGAACATCTTAGATTCAATGATCATTGACATCATACTTGAATATTATTGTTTTCTTGTATATTTATAAAATAATTAATTAATGTTTTAGTTGAAACAAAAACTACAATCAGTAGAAAAAGACATATGGCCAAGGAAGTTCTAGTGAGAACCCACCATAAGGACATGTTCTTAGTAATTAAGTAATAAAATACGAGTTGAGCAGTCGATATTAAGTGTTTAGTAATCAGGTCCGTCTCAAGTATTAGATGTCCCTGAGCTAAAAAAATATTTCCTCATATAATTCTTTTTTTTTGAAAAAGAGAACTCTAATTTAAACTAGAAAAAAATAAAAAAAAATGGTGGACCATGTGCCAATGCATCCCCCCGCACATGCATAAGGCTAGGCCTAATAGTAACTCTACTTTCAGATTCTGGTCATACTTTTGATTCTTCTTTGAATTAAATTCAGTGAAAAAGCAGCCTAATGTTATATATATACTTTTTAACTTGTTTGAAGATACTTACTGACAAAATTGTAACTAACAAATATAACATATGGAACTAACATATGTTCCTTGTTTGGTTAGAAGATGCTTCAAATGTGGTATATTAATCAATATATGATGTGCGTATGTGACAAAACAAAATTTGTGTGAAATCATCAGAACAAAAGAATATTACTACATATTAACTCATCCATGGGATTCAATATCATTAATTTCTAAAGGACCAGAGCATGCGACATATTATCTCAACTCGAATGAATCAATCGGTGTAAAGTGTATATCATGGGATGGAGAAAGTTTTTATGGTAGGTCGGTTTGTGAAAGTATTTTTGTTCCTTGAATGCTTAATATGGTCCAACAAAGTTTGACGAAAAGGGTTTTATTATATGGTTAATGGAAGCCGTAGAAATTAAGACTTTCATTATAATATCATACGCGATAATAGGTGTTCTACACATTATTTTCCTGAAAGGTGTTCCATTGGTTGAGTGAGAGTCATTTTTCTTTTCCATAATCATATACAATTTGTTCTTCAGTGCAAAAAATATTACATCATAACATGGTGCTGAGAAACGTTGAATTTATATTTTAGAGGGAACGTGGCAGTCGAATTGACGAGAATTTATTTGTTTTTGTTATACGTATCAATCGAGCTCTTTAGATTACATTATACTATTATAGCAATGCGAAACTTGACCTAAAGATTTAATAATTAGATGATGAGATCGTTGGCCCCTGGCACTTTCCATTCCAAGACGACGAGAAAGTTCCATACGTCCATTTTACAATGGTAACATCTTCATCTTAGTCGATGAAGTCATAATTACGGTATCAGACAAAACCAAGCCTGCCGAGGATGGATGAATTGAATCTTCAATTTGTTTCAAAGTTTATTTTCAATCCCAAGCTAACCAAACAGATACATTGGCATTGGTTAATTAAACCGAAGTGAACCGAACAGAATTATATGATTTGGGAAGAGTACGACTAGACCGGAGAAGAAAGGAGATACATTGAACCTGGACGTAAAGGAACTCAATCAAGTTGTGTGGGATATTCCGGATTTGTCTACTAATATTTCTGACATTTTTTTAATAGTTGTTGAAAATATCTATTTCATGATTTGATTCTTTGTTGCCTTTGTCTAATACTACTGTATAAAGTTATCTTTTTTTTTTTTTGATGAACAGTTTTGAAAGAGCATCAAATCATCTGAAACGACAGAATATCCTGGTGATATCTCTTAAAAAGAGGAATCCGCCTTTAATAAATTTATGTTGTCTGCGATTTCTACTGTCGTATTTACTGTTGTACAAGATTTCTCATTAACTATTTTTTGATAATAAAGAAATTATAATGACACTAAAAACAACATAAATTTTTTTTTAAAAGGCTTATAATAACAGAATTCTTCATATGAAAACTACAAAATTCACATGAGATATTTGTGGAGATATATATTACCATAGAATTGGTTTAGTTTAAAGTTGACAGGGACATAGCTACATGCAAAGCCGGTTTAAATGAAGAGGGGGGGGGATAGCTACATATATATATATATATATATATATGTACATAAATACAGTATGTGTGATGTTCTCACATTTGTACGAAAATCTTCACATCTTAATTAAATGAAAGAATAACAAAATTTAGTTTTTGAGATAAATATTTTGAGAAAATTTTAGATAGATGTATAAATTGGATTCTCATACCCTAAAATGTTAGGATTAAAAGGAGTGTTGGTAAAATGTTCCATGCAAAACTAGTGAATTAAATCAGAAAAATTATATGCAATAGTCAAATACGTATAACGTGCCACGTCTGGTGACTTTCCGAAGATACACGACGGACACTGGTTTGACAGAAGAGAATAATAATAATAATGAAATACAACACGAGATACATTGAACCTGGACACTAATCATCCTAAGGCCAAAACGCTTATTAAAAGGATCAGCAACCCAAGACAGAAGTACACATACAGACTACAACGGCAACAGAACCACTAAAACAAATTGTTTTCAGAATACAAAAAAAAAAAATCAGAAAATGGGAAAAGGAGGAAGTTACATGACGGTGGCGGCGGAGGAGGTGGAACAGCTACGGAGGAGGAACGGAGAATTGGAGAGAGAAATGGAGGAGATGAAGAACGAGATGATGCAGTTGTGGAGGCGGACGGTGGTGGCTGAAGAGGCGGAGGAGAGACTCTGCTCGCAGCTGGCGGAGCTGGAGGTCGAGTCTCTAGATCAGGCGCGTGAATATGAGTCTCGTATACACTTTCTCGTTGACCAAATCTCTCGTCTCTCTTCCTCCTCTCTCGAAGTTGTTGTTATGAACTCATAGTTTGATACATATCTGTAAAAATGGCTAAGAATCCTAAGATCTATGCCAGTTTTTAGTTTTTTTTTTTAATTTCTTTTATAGTTTCAAAACCTCTAGAGCTAGTTAAATGTAAACCAAAGTAAAAGTAAAACAGAATATTACTGTATTAAAATTCGATTTTCATCATAAAGCTGCAAAGTTTCAACATTTATATACCTAGAAAACTTTTAACAGTCATCAGACTTTTTTTTTGTACGCCCATGAAAACAATTTTTAAAACTAATTTTCATCATTTGAAAGTCATGAAAAGGACAACGAAAAAAACTGAAATAACAACTGGAAGGTGATCTCGGTCCATTAACAACTAAGAATATTTTTTTTCAAAAAAAAACTCTGAATATTTTGGGAATAGAATCTACCAACTAATAGAGAGTTATATCTTCCTTCATCTGGTACTATCTCCAATATATTTTTGGTAAATAATACTATCTCCAATATTGCTCAAAAAAAAAAAAAAACTATCTCCAATATATATTTTCCTTTGAAATAGAAGAAAATTATAACAGAATATATATTTTTTAAATAGCAATATTTAAATGAAAATTTAAAAAGTATATGAATTCTATATTGAAAGAAAAAGAATTAAAATGAGAAATAGATTTGCCTCTAAATACTACTATTAATAAAAGTAAATAAGTTAGAGATGTTCTATAGAGTTTTTTTTTTTTTTTTTTTTTGTCAACCAAATGCCAAGTAGAGTTTACATTAGAATATGATATCTTTTCTGGTGGTGTGATTTTCATCAATCAGTGCTAAGAGTATTTTTTAACGTGAAATAGATATTTTTAGATTGTTTTTACGACTTCCACGATTACGGCGACGGTCAGACATACATCTCATCAAGTTTTTTTTTCTGAGTGGTAATACTTATATATATTCTATTGAAGATATTTTGATCTACATAAAATAAATAGGTAAACAGAGAGACGATTAAATAAGGTAAATCCAGGTCCAACGTCAACAAACTATTTAAATATTCATTATCAATGGAAATAGCATCATTCATTTTTTATTAAGTTTACTGTATTTCACCATGCCTTTGGTGATTTGCCAATGTTTATGGTTAAGACAGCCGTATATATGATCATCTTATTATCATACCAAGCATATCCCATTTATTTCTCCAGGATATAAAATGCTTTCAAAATTAAAGATAGAATCAAACATTGCTAGTAGAGACAGAAGAATCTTACAAGAGTAGTTCTTCCTAGCAAATATCAGCGAAGGGAAAATAAACAAAACAAGACCTTACATTTGTATTTGAACATCCGTACAGCCAAAAACAGATTGATTCCAGTAATGACCATATAAACAAAAGGCTCACTTACTACTTTCCTCGTTTAGCCTTTATCTCAGGGTCCCTGCACTCAAAGACAATCCAATTCAGTCATTTTAGTCTTTCATCAATGAAAGAGCAGAGAAGTTGGTTTACGAACCTCTGGATATGGTCTAGTATCAGAAGCCTTGGCCCTGGTGGGATGCTCACATCTCTTAGCGCACTTGATAACAAAAAAAAAAAAGAGAAAACGATATGACATTAGTCTTAAGTGGCTACATAAATGAAAGCATGGAGAGGATATATAACCTATCGGTGAGTAATGGCAACGTGGGATCTGTTAGAAGTCCTTTCTTGAAGTTCTTCTCGTATTTCTGAAGACCTAGCTTCAGTAGCATGGTTCTTGATCGTGTGTAAAACGGATCTTCAGGACTTGGTTTAGAGAATCTTTCTCCCAACTAAGTTACAAAAAAAATGGTTGGTAAGAACATATATGCTTATGTATGATTAATATTATAAAAGTAAAAACACTACAAGTGATTACTCGCCTTGAAAAATATTCCTTGGAAGACAGCAAAACCAGCAGCGGTAGTGATTGCGTTAACGGGCTGTCCTTGCAAGCCTTGGCTCACCAAAGAGTAGGCAAATCCAGATCCTAATGCTGCCACCACGCTGCAAACTCAAACCATTGCTCTTTAAAAACTTGTAACCTCAACAAGCAAGCAAACTAGAATCTTTAGCTTTCATGAGTGAGTTTAAGAATAATCTTATATATCAAAAAACCCTAGAGGAAGAGTGTACATCTTACTTAACCACAGAGACTTAAAATTCAAGATATATACTAAAGATAGATACAAAAGAGATCATTATCATGATCATGTGAAGGAACGCTCATTAAGAGTGATTTGCCATTAGTTTCGAATTTTTATCAAATCTAAAAAAACAATGATCAGAATGGTGACAAGAAAAAGAAAAAAAAACAAGAAATGCCTGAAGGCACCAAATGTGAGTTTCTGGTATTGTGGTGATTCAAATAAGTAGTAAAACTAATGTTGACAGAAAACAACTCAATTAACTAACACATTCCTTGGCGCCTTGGCGCTCGCCTTACGGATCAAACAAACAAATTCCAAACATCGTAACAATAAACCAACCAACAGACTTACACAAGTATTTACTACAAAACTAAGAACACAAGTAAGTGAGACTTACGCAGATTCAAGATCCTCTTTGCCTCTAATCCGTTTCATAACACAAGCAATTCCAGCATTAACACCAGTAATAGCAGCAAAGTTCCGAGCTTGGACCCATGGCCCACCCACAAGAGCCTTCAAGAAACTCACTTCCATCATTTACAATCATCATTTCACATATTATTACAAGATAGAAAGCTAAAAGAAAGAACCTGAGCTTGCTTCATCGACGCCATGGCTTGAGGGTCGGCCTGAGGCATCTCAGGGGAGAGTGTTCCCATGAGACCTCCTATGAAAGCTCCCTGCACACCGCTCATGGTCGATACGACCGCTGCTTCTACTGGAATCGATTGCTTTGATAGCCACGTCTTGAAACCGACTTCTACCTCCTTGAATTTGACTTGTAGCTGTTGGATTGGATTCTGCTGGTCCTTGAATAAGCTCGACATCGCCATCATCTCTCCGCCGCCGCCACTCCTCTGCTCGCCTTCTCCGCCGCCTAATCCCATTTTTTTCGAGTTTCTTTTTTTCTCTTACACTGAGACTTTTGAGTTTTGTTTCGGTTCTGCTTCTCGTGTCTTATCTCCTTTCTTCCGGTCTCTAATGGGTGATTTTTCTTCTAAGCTACTTTGGGCCTCACGGCCCATGTAACTTTCTCACTTATTTTCTTCTTTTGTTGTAACAATCTCTTGAATTCTTTATTTGCTCATTTTGTTCATTATTTTCAAGGGAAAATTTCATAACTACCACTTTCACATTACCACTTTTCAAATATACCACAATTTAATTACATTTTTCAAATACACCACTTTCATTTAATGACAAATTACAAAACTAACCCTAGCTACTTTCTTTTCTATCGTTGTTCTGGTTTTAGGGTGAAAGAGGAGAGAGGAGGTGCGGCGGAAGAGGATCTGGTCTGATCGGAGAGTTCGTCAGCGGTGGGGATGAGGGATTAGGGGGAGGAGGAGGGAGCCTGGATTAGTGGGCGGTGAAAGTGACTCAGAGTCCTTTGATCCCGTCGAGGTCTCTGGAGAGATCTGTCTCTGGGGGAGGAGGAGGAGAGGCTTCAAATTGGGTCAAGGAAGAGCCTGGAAGAAGACAATCTGAGAGTGAAGCTGTGGACGATATTTTCAAGGCGTATATGAATCTTGATACATTGATGTTTTGAACTCTTCTTTTGGAGGAGGTAATGAGGCTGAGATGGAGAGTAGTGGGACTAAGAAGACCATTGGTGGTGGAACCAGTAGTGACTCGGAGGGAGAGAGCTGTGACAATGTGAAGGTGGTTTCTTCAGGGGTGAAGAGGGGAGCTGGTGGTGACATTTATAAAAAAGCTTCGAGCAGTTCAATTGTGGATTTCGAGCAGTTTCAGAGCCAATTCAATGTAAAAAAGCTTTCATCCTTTTTTATCTTCTCTTAAAAGATTTTTTCTTTTTTTTTTGCTTATATATCCAACTATCCAAGTCTTATTCAGGATCCAGATCAGTTAAGGGTAGTCACGGAGTCTGTTTTGGTAACTATGGTGTTGCAGTGTAGCAACCATGCACCTAGAGCTGAGTTTCTTCTCTTCGCCTTGCGTACATTATTTAGAGTTAGTTACATTAACTGGGATACCTTTTTACCATCCCTTCTCTCTTCAGTCTCCGCTGCTGAGGCCTCACTAAACCAAGCAGGTTCTTCTGCTACTTCTTCACAGTCTTTAGTCCCTGTACCTTCAGGTAATGAACAAGGTTCTGTCACTGTAAGAGATAATGCTATGAGGAATAGTCAGCGTGTAAGAGCTGAAGCTATAAACAGTCTGCGTCAGATCAGTTGCAAAATTATTTTGATTGGCATTGAATTTAATCTCAAACCTTTCACTCATGCTGAGATCTTCCAGTACATGATGAGTTGGCTTGTGAACTGGGACATGAGAGAGATGGGAACTGAGAAGAGTTTAGCTGAATGGTTACGGAGCTGTTTGGAAGTGATGTGGGTGTTGGTAGACGAGGGTAAATCTAGGATTCCTTTTTATGAGTTGTTGTGCAGTGGTTTGCAGTTTATAGAGAACATACCTGATGATGATGAAGCTTTGTTTACTCTTTTCATGGAGATACACCGGAGGAGAGATGCCATGGCTATGCATATGCTCATGTTGGATCAACATCTTCACTGTCCAACGTTTGGTACTCATCGTATATCGTCTCAAACACCTGCCAGTGTTTCAGTTGAAGCTGTGGCTCACCTTTGCTACTCGCCGATTACATATCCAAGTGTACTTAGGGAACCTTTATGTGGAGAGGTAATTAGTTTCATAGTTTAGTTGTGTAATGTACATGATTTTAAGGCAGGCAATTTGAATCTTTATTTTTTCGGTTTGATAGTATCTGGCAATGTCTATTCCACAAGGAAGTTTGGATTGGGAGAGAGCAGTGCGTTGCATTAGACATGCTATTCGCACACGCCTTCACCGGTCATTATAAATATTCCAAAAAAATATTTATAATGGTTTATAAAACTATTTATAAGAATTTATAAAATCATGTAAAAGAACTTATCACCCATTTATAAGAGTTTATAAATCTATTTAGAAGGTTTATAAATCAATTTATAAGGATTTATACAAACAATATTAAAAGAGTTTAATAATCTTCATAAAACAATTTATAAGAGTTTTCATTTAGAAAAGTTTATAAATC
Source organism: Eruca vesicaria subsp. sativa (assembly GCA_932364175.1). NCBI lineage: Eukaryota > Viridiplantae > Streptophyta > Magnoliopsida > Brassicales > Brassicaceae > Eruca > Eruca vesicaria. The sequence continues at coordinate 15,381 of CAKOAT010134155.1, forward strand.
ATTTATAAATACATTTACTCAATGCACTTCTAATGTTTTTCGACTCGTATACGGTCCCAACTCATCCTATTCACACATTGTTTTAGAATATCAAAAAGCATGCTCTTCTTAGAATATCAGAAAATTAATAGAATCTTATATAATGTTGACAAGTTTTATGAAATAGATATAAAAACTTATAACAGAATATATAAAGTTATTTTATAAGGATTTATAAATTGTTCATAATTTTCTTCGACTCGTAAACGGTCCCAACACATCCTATTCACACATTGTTTTAGAATATCAAAAGCATGCTCTTCTTAGAATATCAGAAAATTAATAAAATATTATATAATGTTGACAAGTTTTATGAAATAGATATAAAAACTCTTATAAGAGGATATATAAAGTCATTTATAAGGATTTATAAATTGTTCATATGGTTTAAAAAGTCATTTATAAGTGTTTATAAACAAATTATCAGGGGTTATAAAACATTTATAAAGTATCTAATATTATAAGAGTTAATATATTATATGTAAAAGCTTATATATTATTTATAAAGGTTTATAAGGGTTCAGAAACTGATTTTATGAAATCTTATAAACTGATTTTATAAGATATTTTATTTTGATTTACAAGAATGTTATTCTTACAAATTGATTTATAAACTCTTATAAATTGATTTATAAACCCTTATAAAGTTTTGTATAAACTCATATGAATTGATTTATTAACTTTTATAAATATAGGAGAGTTATGATCAGTAATGTTTTAATATGCTTTTTAATCCATATAAATGAATTTATTAACCCTTAAAAATGATTAAGTTAATTCTTAAATGATTTATAAAAAGGTTTATAAAATTCTGAAAATAGTCCATAAACCTTTGTAAATCATTTATTAAAGATTCATCACTCTTATAAACTCTTATAAATTTTCGTTGTAAATTTTTTATTAAAGACTCATCACTCTTTGTAAACTCTTATAATCATTTATAAGTTATTTTATAAAGGTTTATAAATCATTTATATGAATATATAAACTATTGATAAAGGTTTATAAATGATTTCTAAATCGTCATAACTGATTTATAAACATTTATAAATTATTTATAATCCTTATAGACTGGTTTTATAAACTCTTATAAATGAATTATACTTTAATAATATATTTAGAAATCCTTATAAACTGTTTTGATAACCAATTTTAAATAGATTTATTAGCTCTGATAGATAAAGCTATTAACAAGATTAAGCAAGCAAGTCTCAAGACTAATATGAATTTTAATAAGGTATGGGTTTATCTCGGGCGATTTGTAGTGTTCATTATTATAACACAGAATTTAAACATACAACACAAAAGTAAGCAAAATTATTATTGCTCACCACAGGATCATCATCGAGATCATTGTCTGATTCATCATCGAGGTCATTGTCTGATTCACTTTCCGGACAGGCAGCAGCAAAAACTTTAGTGAAATAGAGTTAAAGATCGCCAACGTGGTACAAAAATCATTTATGAAGATTTAGAAATCATTTATAAACCTTTATCAATAGTTTATTTATATTCCTATAAATGATTTATAAACCCTTATAAAATCACTTATAACAATATACCAAATATTTTATAAGGTTTTATAATCTATAAATGATTTATAAACTCTTATAAAATCACTTATAACAATATACCAAATATTTATAAAGTTTTATAAAATCATTTATAAAAATTTGTAAAAATTTATAAGGTAATTGCTTTATAAAGTCTCAAAAATCATTTCTATGAATATATAGAAACTTTTTATAAGGGTCTATAAATCATTTATAAGAATATTAAAAGAGTAAACAATTATGTGCTCGTTGACAAAAAAAAAACAATTCTGTGCTTTGGTAGTGGCAGGTTTAGTAATTTTGGAAAAAGTATTCACGTGTTTGTGTTCGGTGCACAAGCAAGAAAGTTTTCAAGCAACAGAGATCATCACAGACTTTAGTTTTAAACCGAATCTTACTCCACAACTAAATGATAAGATTTTATTATATTCAAGATAACGTGACATTAAGTTAGTCTCATTAGATGTTGAATAATTTATTTATTTTGCATATACTAACATTTCAATTGTAATCAGTATTTCTGATTCGTTGGAAGTAAGCTTGGAACAGGATTAAGGCAAGCAAAAAATATAAGAAAGCTTATCTATTAGTCATAGAGGACATGACAGACTCTTATAATGGTGAGAAGTCGAACTTCCATATGAGTGCAAGCAGCATAAACCCTATCACTACACAGATTGTGATGGAAACTGCGTAGATTGTGTAGTTCTCTGGAAGATGGCTCTGCTCGTCAAGACAGCACTAACTATGACACTGAGACCTGGCTCAGTAAGTACAATGTCAGATGCACTTCTCGCTGCATCAGTGGCGTCAGCAACAGCTATTCCAATGTCAGCTCTCTTGAGAGCCGGGGCATCGTTCACTCCATCACCAGTCATGCCACAAATGTGCTTCATCTCCTGGAGNCCTGGCTCAGTAAGTACAATGTCAGATGCACTTCTCGCTGCATCAGTGGCGTCAGCAACAGCTATTCCAATGTCAGCTCTCTTGAGAGCCGGGGCATCGTTCACTCCATCACCAGTCATGCCACAAATGTGCTTCATCTCCTGGAGCCTCTTCACAGTCTCATACTTGTGTTCTAATCAGACAAATGAAACAGATTCATCAATGATCCATTAAGAGACAATGGGATGGATGCTACATTAAGTTTTATTTTTTTACCGGGGAAGACACCGGCAAATCCATCAGCCATCTCAATGAGTTCATCAACAGGAATGCTAGATATAGATTCATCCTTGTCCTGTCCAAGTAGAGCAGAAGAAGGATACATGTTGGTGCCCATACCGAGCCTACGACCAGTTTCCTTACCAGTGGCAAGCTGGTCACCAGTGATCATCTTGACATTGACACCAAGGTCAAGGGCACGCCTGATTGTCTCTGCACTATCATGTCTTGGAGGGTCAAAGAGTGGTAACAGACCACGAAATTGCCATGGCTCTCCAGGGCTGTTCTTGTCTTTCTCAGAGACAGTCTAATAACAGCCAAAAGAAGAAAATAGCATTTTAACAAAAGAAAGACATAGTCTTCAAACATCTGGGATTGGCACTAAAAAGCTTTTTTCACATGTCTGCCAACAGCAAGAGAACGAAGTCCTCTATCAGAAAACTTGTCAATGATGTCATGAGCTCTCTTATTTGTATCCTCTCTAAGGTTACATAGCTCAATGATCTGCACATTACAGAGACCAATCAGTGGGAAAGAACTCAACAACTCTCTAGAATATGCGTTTTCTTACTTGTTCTGGTGCGCCTTTGCTGACACATTGCCAGTTTCCGCTAGAATCAATGTAAGTGATAGCAGTACGCTTGTCCACAGGGTTAAAAGGGAAAAAATGGACTTCAGTGATGGCTTGTCTTGCTTCACTGGGATTAAGCATTCCTACTATTACTCAAAAAAGAAAGTAATCCAATAGATACAACAGAGCCAATGCCAGATTTTGGCATCCACTAGTAGAGAATGGTACCAAAAAAAAAAGAGTTAATAAAACAGCTATTGTACTCCCTTGGGTGGTGATCCAACTACTTGCTTAAGTAGTTTAACCTTGTTGAAATCTGCAGGGCAATAACTTTTCTCTACTTCCCAAGCGAGCTGTGACATTCCATTAAACGATGACTTGGTTCCTTTTTCATCTGTCACTTCCATTGGAAATGGAATCCTGACATCGTATACACCTCGTGGAGACCACACTCGAAGGTCAAATCCAAGCCTATCCATCCATATCATCTTTGTCTCTGAAACCTGTCATTAGGCAGAGAAAGTATAGTTCTGAATTCTGATCATTCCACAAGCCAACTAATCTGAAGTGAAACTAGTAGTTATGCTCCATAAACATCTAATCTATTTGGACGTTCTTTAAGTACATACTAACCACAAAGTTGAGATCAACGTATAAGTTGCAGAAACGAAAAATATCTTCCATGTTGTTAGTGTTAATATTGTTGACAATGTCTTCTGCAACATCTTGAAGTGGATCAGGACTTGCATTTTTATAATCTGTTGACGCCACCCAGATCCCATCCTGCAAAAGTTTTAGGACGTTCTTATCAGAGTTTGGATCACAAACAAGACAAATATCATTTCTACATTTATGTTGTTCTTAGATAATTTAGAGGAACTTACATATGACAAAGAGCATAAAAACAGAGTATGAGAATGGCAAATATCATTTCTACATTTATGTTGTTCTTAGATAATTTAGAGAAACTTACATATGACAAAGAGCATAAAAACAGCAAGAAACCAAAGGCTTCTGGTTTCAGGTCTGACTGGATTCTGATTCGTGATTGCACCACACCAGCCACATTTGAAAACAGGTGCGTATGATGGAAGAACGAGGTTTAGTCCACAGCCCCAGCAGATTGATTCATAATCTTCATTTAAGGTTGTAACAAAGCTCCCCTGGACACAGAAAAAACAAAGTAACAGCTTATACTCAATCTTCAGGGCCTAACGCTATTTCTCAGTTCGCTCTTTCAAACCTATGCAAGAGAACTCTACTATCAGTATCAGGTGCAGTCACTAGCTTATGATCTCAAAAATGTGTAAACACACACTAACACTAAGATACTCACACCCCAGCTTCCTGATTGCCCTAAACTATATTATGTTCCCTCAACATTTCTTTACTAGTTACCGATGATTCTGAACTTAAAAACCATCTCGTCACAAATCTATAAGATCCTATTGGCATTCATAAGCTAGTACTTGCTTACTTGCTTACATCACTAAATTAATTATTCCCGTTTCAACTCTCAGAGATTTTGTTCCAGTTTTTACATGAATGTATCTGATTCTCATCTAACTGCAGGAATGTATCTGATTCTCAGCTTACTTATCACCTAAGGAGAATCTAAACACTAAAAGGAAAAGAAGGCTTCTCTACCTCATACTTCTTCTACTGCTGTATGCACTGTTCCTCCTTGGCTGCCATTACTTCCAAATTCGTTTTCCAATTCTCCATCTGCGATTCACACGGAACCACATCGTCTTCTAACTGCGCAAGGATTCTGTAAAAAACTCAACACAGATAAAAGTAAGATACACCAGTTGGAGATCATACTCAAATCTATTATCACGAAATCTTACTTGCAGCAAGTTCATGAACGTTTATAAAAAAAAAAAGCCACAAACTTTACCACAATACACAAATAAAAAAACTTCAAATTGAACAGAAAAGAGCTCTACTTTACCATTCCTAGAAAAAAACTTCAAACTGAACAGATAAGCTCACAGCTTACATTCTTTATAAGATCAATCAGTGTTCATCCTCGTACAATAATAGTGATCTTGCCTCTCGTCGTAGACAAAGTACTACGCTCAAAGCTTTGGTAATGATGTATCAAACAGAACTTACCGCAATTCCATTTTGATCTTGTAGAAGAATGCTTCGCCACAGCTTCTCGGATCTCGCCGTAGCTTCGTCGGACCTCGCCGTAGCTTCGTCGGACCTCGCCGTAGCTTCGTCGGACCTCGCCGTAGCTTCTTCAGATCTTGCCGTAAAACTCTTCAGGCTTCGTCGCCAAGATCGATTGAATCTGAGAGAAGACTTAGTTTTTGGCTTAATTAGTTAAAGGGTATATAAGTACTTTTCCAATTAAAAATTTAATGGTAAAGTTGGTTAAGGTATAAATAAAATGTGGTATTATGAAAGTGCTATATTTGGCAATTTCCCTATTTTCAATAATGTTTTAAATAAAAAAAATATTCAATATAGATAGAAAATATGTAATAAATAATCAAATGATTTGACAAAAAAAAAATAATAATCAAATGATTTTCCTATGCACTACGCCAAAGCTTATAATTACCGTCTACCAATTTTTGTAACATTAATTTTCAACATATACTACCACTTTTTTTTTTGTTTTTTTTCCTTAGGCTTTAGAATTGTCCAATAGATAAAAGTTATGGAGTGAAATTACAAGATTAAAGAGTCAGTCAAGAAATTTAATTGTCTGAAAGACATTATTAGTGTTCCTTTTGATTTGGAGCGGTATGAAAAAGACACCAATAACTATTACCACTCTCAAACGCAGCAAAGTCAATAGTAAAAATATATAATTATTATATAAATTAGTTTTGCTTCATGAGAATTTCATATCAAGATTTATTTAACCGATTTGCTATTTTTTTTTTATTGCAAAACTGATTTATATAATTGAATCAAAGAAGAATCATAATGACATACAAAGAACAACCGAAGCCAATTAATTAAATCAGGTAGTGGCAAATCAAATCAAGGTGGTTATACGACAACGTTTCAAAATATTTTCACAGCTTTAATCCAATCAAACGGTGACAACAGCTTCTTTCTCTTCCTTTACGGGTTCGGCCTCTGCCGCTTTCGCTGCAACCTCAACCTTTTCAGGTGCAGCAGCTACGGCAACCGCCTCAACGTTTTCTGTTGCAGCCGCTACGTCCTCCACTTTCTCAGGTGCTGCTGCAACCTCACCAGCAGAAGATGACTCTTCCACGGCTGCTGCAACCTCTAGTTCAGCAGTAGGAGCAGTTTCCTTGGTCGGTTCGACCTCAGATGTCTCCTTAGCTTCGACAGGAGTTGTTTCAGTGGTTTCTGTCTGGTTTTGTTTCTCACTGCTTTCTTCAGTGTTGATCTCCTGTATTATCATCATACCAAAACATCAGAACTTGTCAAACAAAACATCATAACTTGTTGACCACGGTTCTGTAACCTAATTTTTCAAATTTAAAAAACCTAAATGGTTTTGTTGCGTACCTTGGCTACTACGTTTTCAGACTCAGGCTTGGGAACAGAGCCTTCGTTGTTCATGTCTGACTCCTTGGGTCTACTCGCACAGCCACCCATTATTTATTTATTGTTTTTTGTTATTAGGATTGGGTGTAGGCTGTGGAGTTTGAAAAATTAAGTTGCTCTTCGATTTATTATTGTCGACCCGAGGATTGAACAAATGAAGAGGACATAGTCAGGTTATATAGATCAAGATGACTCCGAACTTCATGGAGAGCCTTTGGTCTTTTCTTGTATGTATTTGAATAATTCAAATTGGAGATGGCTAATATTAGTTATGTACAGAAGGTTATGGGCTTATATTAGAGTTTAACACCTAGCTAGGAGCATAATTAGGGGTTTCTGTAATTGAACTGATATGGTCAGAGACTTAGACAATGGAAGTTTTGTGGAATTCTCGTCATTTCAGACGCCCCCTAATTAATTTTAAGCATTCATAATCTATCTATCCATCATATTATGATTTGTGAATCAATTTCGCATTTGAGCTCCTACTTTAAAAGTTAGAACTAGATTTTGACCCGCCATTAAAGAGGGCGGGTCAACCGTTTTTGCTTTAAATTTATGCCCTTGTTCGATTATTCACAAGTATGTATAGGCATGAGTATCCGGGTTCAGATTGATTGTCGTTAATAATTTGGTTTGGTCCGACATATATAGATTAAATAAAATTACATACAATTTAATGTGTGGTGTAGGATTTATTTTTTTATTCGTTTTAGTTAAATAACAAATTATAGGGACCCGATAAAATTATGAGTTCTATTCGGTAATCTAAAGTATTGATTTGTAAAAACTGAAATAAGATAATTAATTTTTAATAATTTCATATTGGTTAAAATTGATTTTTTTAAATAAAAAATAATTTTTAGATATATATTTTACCAATTCGTTTTTGAATCATTCCTAGACAGAGACCCGTTTCTTGTTGATAAAATTATTAACTTGTTTGTTAGATGACAATAGAAATAAAAAATGTATTTGTGAGATCCATTTGTACTCAAGAAATATTTAACATATTTAATGAAACAATCTGTAAATATTAATTGTAAAATTTCTACTTCATTAATTGCNCAGAGACCCGTTTCTTGTTGATAAAATTATTAACTTGTTTGTTAGATGACAATAGAAATAAAAAATGTATTTGTGAGATCCATTTGTACTCAAGAAATATTTAACATATTTAATGAAACAATCTGTAAATATTAATTGTAAAATTTCTACTTCATTAATTGCAGATTAATTTTGTAAAATCAACTTTATTTTAAAATTTGAAATATTTATTTAAAAAATAATTAAAATTTATGTAAAATTATACCTTTTAAGCGCATATATTTAGTAAATTTATGTCATATTGATTTTAAAATGCAATCTTTGTAGTTATTTATTTAAACTTAAAAATTAACATTTATTTGGTCATTTTAAATCATAATTGCATCATGTGTAAATATTTTAAAATATTGAAAAATATTTTTCACATAGTTTTAATTGTAATTAAGTGCAGATGTTAAAAATATATTGGATATTTTTAATTTTGAAAATAGATAAAACAATTATAGAACAAACAAATCAATCCTAAAATTAAGGAGGGGTTAAAATGTTATCTAAAAAAGCTTAAAATTAATATTGTTGGATTAAATAGATTTTGTTAGGATTAAATAGATTTTGTAATGAATTAAATAAAAATCATAGGTTTAAAATATTCTAGTGGCATATCTGTAAATATTGTAGATTTTGACCCGCTCTTTGAAAGCGCGGGATTTCGTTTTTGTTAATAAAACTATTAATCCGTTTGTTAGTTTATAATAAAAATGACTAATATATTAGTTTAACCTGTTTATACTTGATAAATATTTTGTGACCAAAAGCAAATGACCATATTAAAGAAATTTTAGCTTATTCCCCATATATATATATATATATATATATATATATATATATATATATATATATATATATATCAAAATGAATTTTTGACCCGTATACAATGCAGAAATGATAATGATAATTGTAGTTAATATGGTATGTAAAAAATAATGATTTGGAATGTATAAATAAAATAATATCTTTTTTCTATTTAATTTTATTTCAAATTAAAAGACACTATTCATTTAAATCAATATGAATTGTTACAACTTTGAAATACCCGCATAATCCGAACAATATTCATTTTATTAGATTTTTAGTTTTACATCACCAAGCATGATATTTTTTTAAATAAATATTATAAAATCCATATGTCTACCTAGTAAGACTTCTTAATGGTAGATAAAAATGGTACTTCTCTTTTAATAGAGAAGATATAGACTATAATTATAAATTTATTAAAAATATC
>CAKOAT010134155.1:24649-46070 GCA_932364175.1 Eruca vesicaria subsp. sativa
GAGGTGATCAATTACATCGCTTCCATTCTTTAAACTTTTTATTTCTTGTATGAGCTATAACCTCCTTCGATTCCTGTTATCTGGACGGACACACATCACTATGTCAATGTGGTTACCATCAAACATGAAATTTAAATTAACATGATAACACAATTAAATTAAGCAAACAATTAGGCAAACAAATAACTAACACAAAAAATTCACATATAAGTCATGAATCTCTTTTGATTGTAGCCATTATCCCAGTCTCTGTTAGACTTGTATAAAATCACAAGCATGAGGTTTAAATTAGAACTATAATTTGTTGAAAAAAAGAACAAAAAAGCTATGAAAACGAAAAGCGGATGTGTCGATTATTGAAATGAAAATACCTTTATATAATGAGTTGAAGATGATATTTTGTTTAGCTTGCAACACAATTTACGGTGTTAAAGTTTATTACCTTTTGAAACTAAGTTAAATACTAAGATATTATTGTTAAGTATTTATTATAGAATATATGGTAACAACAATAGATTTGTTATAGATTCACGTTAGTAGTTAGTTGTAGATAAGAATAATATATTTCTAATGAATACCAGTTTGATCTGCTAAATTATATTTAAAACCTTGAAATTCAGTTAATGTGTGTTAATGGAATTTGTTAAATCATTATAAACTGTATGCGTTAAAATCTAAATTCATTATAAACTGTATGTGTTGAAATTAGCCGTGTGTTTTGTGATCTTGCGGATCAAGTTTATTCAAAATATGGTAGATTAGATTTTATTGTTTTAATTATATAAATTTAAGTTACTAAATGCTGCGATTTTTATGTTATGATTGGTTGTTACTGATATTTTAAATATATGATAATACTTAGATTGCTCAGCTATTTACAATCTACTATATTTGTTTTTTAATTTAACAACTTACCGAGATTTTAGTTTATTTGAGTAAAGTTTAGTTTTTATTTATTTATTTAATTATATATATATATATATATATATAATTATTGATTTGATTATTCTATGAATAGATTACAACTTTAGTTAAGATTGCACAAACAGAATTTTATGCTAAGAAGGATATTTTTTTATTTAAGAAAAAAATTTCGACTTACAAAACAAATTTGTTAAATTCGTTATGGTTCGGAATCGGTTGCGATATCATAATCGTAGAAAAAATTTATTCGAAATGCTACAATCAGTATATTCTAAAGAATAAGCATAAATAAAACAAAATATGCAGAGGATTACTCGTAATTATGTATTACTAAACATATACGTCGATTCATCATTTTAATGAGATAGTAATGTTTGTATGTACATTAATTGATATAATCATATGCACATTTATTTCGTAATATGGATGGAAGGATGTGTTTGATTCAAAACGTACATGACAAATATATATGTGTTATATCATGCAAATATATAGGCAATGTTATCTCGAAAGCATATATAAATAAATGAAAAGAGTTATATTAATTAAATGTGTGATTTTTGCTGCATAAATAAAAGAAAAACAGAAAACAGAATTAAATAAAAAGTATTGTTTTAGAATATTCTATCGGGTCAAACCCACTTGCATCGGGTAAAACCGCTTTAATACAAAGCATAGCTTAAAAAATTATGTAGTGGCATTGTTCTGTAAATATTGTTGAAACAGAAGGGCGCCTGAAAAAAGGGTCTTCTGTTTTAATGGTATAGATGACTAAAGTCATGACTAAAGTCAATGTGATATACTCAATAAACTGTTATATATATAACATATATATATATATATATAATATCGTTTAAATTTATATGTCATATTAGATAATTAATTATAAATTAATATAGTAAACTTATCAAAATTGGATAATTTATATATATTTTTGTTGTTATCTCCAAATAATATTGAGAAATTTCCTAAGATAACCTTTTTTATTTTATTTTCAGAAAAGGAAATTTCAATCTAGAAAATGAGCAAAAAAAGTTTTATTGAATGGCAAATATACTCGTATACCCCTCATTTTCTTGTTTATAGTTAAGGGGTAGCATTTAAAATATTCAAAATTAAAATAATAAATATTAAAAACTGAAAATAAAAATTTGAAAAATAGTTTAAAAAAGCATTTTCAAATTTATAAAAGAAAGGAAAAAAAATTATTTTATTTTATTTATTTATTATTTATATATTTAAAATAGAAAATGACGAAAATAAATTAATATTTTCTGAATAGACATAAAAGTTTTTGCCTCTTTAGTGAAACTTTTTTTGGTCATTGTCTTCCTTGAAGACTCTTTTGTGACAAAAACTTAAAAAATGCTATTTGAGAAAATTTCCAAATAATATTTTTATTATAAAATTTTTAAAATCAAGAAATAAAATAATTTACAAATTAATATTAATCAAGTAAAAAATTGTATAAAATATTTTCTAAATTATTTCTAATATTTGAGTGTTTTTAATACAATAATAAACATATACATTTTGATCAAAAATTTGTACGTATAAATGATTTGATGTCTGATTAAAAAACTTTGAGAACATAAATAATAACTTATCATACTGATGTCGAAATTTTCCTCTGGACGCCGGGAAGACGAATAGGTGACATGTTGGCGTAGTATTGGTCTGGACGGTTGTAGTTTGCCAAGGTCTTCGGTCGAGGGACCTCATCAGTATCAAGTTCAAGGATTACATTCCCCTTGGTATCTAGTTTCTGATCTGTTGCATTACGCAGATGACCTTCTTGGTCATACAGGTCTCCATACTCGTTTGGAGTAAGTATCAGAGTTGCAACCATATCTTGCGGCTGAGTATCGATCGATGTACAATGTATGGTATCGATCAATGTCGAGTGAGTGAACTCGGTCAACGAAGAGTTGTTGGTGTCGATCAACGTGAAAGCGAGGTTGTTTGTCGTCTGATGAGAATCGGCCGATACGCGAGTGTTGCTATCGATCGATGTGGAGCGTAGGTCTTTGGGGATCGAATGTTACAAGCTTGCTAAGTCTTCTAAAAATAACAGTTGTTTTTCCTTGTTGCTTCTGATAATGCTGTGCATGCACCTGAAGAATCAAGAAAAACAATTTGTATCAGAATATGATAAAGAAAAAGAGAAAGAAAAACTTATAATTATTAGACTAAATCTAATGGCGATCAAATCTCCCCGACAACGATGCCAAATTTGATACGTGCTCAAATTACCTTAAGGAGCAACTTACTCTATCAAATAAGAGATTAATACTAGTACTAGATCGAATCCACAAGGAGCTATGAAACCACTTAAATATAATCAAGTAATAATACTAGGTTGATATTAAATGTAAAATTGCAGTAAACAAATAAACATGAAATAGTAAATATTCTATTTTAGCAAGACAATTACTCAACAGAATGGAATGAGGGTTTGAACTAATTTGGAAATGTGTTAGACTTAGAGCTTTGATTCAGGTGTTGGAGATTATAATTCTATAGGTGCTAATTAGTTGTTTGCATGGTATTAAAGAGATTAACTATCTTAATAACAAATATACTAAACTCTCGCTTAATAAATAAGTCTATTAACTAGACTGTTATTGACCCAAAAAATAGTGTCCGATCATAATAGTGCCGCTTGGTTATTCTATAGGAATATCGATGGATACACTTTACTAGACGTCGATCGATTTCCAATGGGAATATCGATCGATGCGGCTGAATATGTAATGCTGACTGGTTTGAAAAAGAAATACGGAAAGTATATCAGGAGGTATTACATGAAGTAGATTAAGAAGTGGTTCAACGTACTGCAGGAAGTAGTTCAAGAAGTACGTTAGGAATAGAGCTGCGATTTCTATTAACAAGAAGCTGGAGTACATAATTGGAAAACAACTTAGGGACGACTTGGACAAGCCAAGAGACGTCTAGTGAGCTGGATAATCATCTTAAATAATATGTTTAATATGATGGAATATTTCCTTATTATTATGCAAAGAAAAATGAAAGATTACTTAGAAATCCTAGGGTTTTAGGGTTGGGCAATCACTTAAATATCAAGAGGATGCCTTTTGTAGAAGGTATGCACGCCTAGGATATTGTGTAGAGAGGCACACAAGCTGTGTGTGGCGTCATCCCACCAGAACGATTTGTATGATCTTGGTGGTCTCGTTCTATGAAGATCACAACTGTTTGTAGACAGTGATACTCCATGCTGTTGGATAGTAGTCAATGGATACGTGTTTGATACCTGTCTTCATAGTTCATCCATCTAGAAAAGTATGATAGACATTGTAGTGTTGAATACCATAGCAATTGTAATTGCAAGTTTCTGGACTAGGTCTTGGGGATGTAGGGAAACCGAACCTCGATAAAAAACTCTATGTGTTCTTTACTTTATGCTCATACATACTATATATGCACTCGAACACATGAATCTAGCCACAATATGCTTTTACAATTGGTAACAGAGCGGGTTCTCGATAGCGACTCGTCTTATTTCGGGCGTGATCCGGGATTTGTGGCTAGTAGAAGTTATTGGAATTAGAAGAAGGTTTCGTGGTGCACAAGGAGAGATGTTTATTACTCAGAGCAGCTGAAGCTGAAAATATGTTGATCGCATGTTCATCATCAGCAAGTAGACGACAAAATCTCTGAAGAAGTGATACCTTGTCGGTTCGGTCTTGGTTGGTGTCAGAATTAAAAAAATCAAAAAGTACGTCTGTTATAGCGTCGAATCAGAAGTGAAGATGGTGGTTTGCGGGTCAAGTCTTAAGGATAAACTTATGTGACTGAATCTTGAGATGCCATAAATTATCAAACGCTTGAGTGTAAGTCTTGTGACGGTAACTGAAGAAAGTGATGAAGCAAAGAAAAATCCATGGAGTTTTCTTGTTTGTGTGACTAACTCCATGGTGGAGTACGAGAAGCCTTAAAGAATGGCTAGGGTTCAAATGAAGATTGGCAATTCTGTTTTGTCTTGGAAAACTATGAAGGTTTCTTGAAAATCATAGCAACCTTGAGATTCTGGCATAAGAGATCAGGAGATTGCATTGGTGTCACTCACTATCACCTCCAGAGGAAGAGTAAGATGACATGGTAATGCTGAGAAAGAAGAACTTTTCAGTTTACATGAAAATTCTATAAAGTTAATGGAGTTCTGCTGAAGAACAAGTATGGAGCTCTGACAGTGAAAGTTATTGCACATGGTGAGCTACTGAAGCTGGATTGGATTCTTTTGCTACAAAACTCTGCGAGTGGTAAACTGGTTACCACTGCAAGAAAAGCATTGCAAGGTCAATAAAATTACTGGAGGCTACAGAGATGGTGAATATGAATCCATCTGAGATCTCTTGTGAAGGAAGAAAAAGACATAGGAAGATCATCTTCCAGAAAAGTGAGAAGTCAATTTTGGGTTTTACTAGACTTAAAAATGGGGAGATGTGTGATGACTAACGTATGGGTTACAAGCTACATTAAAAAGCGCTCGTCTTGCATTTGACGATGTATTCATTGTACATGGGCTAAGATCACAAGAGAAGATTACTTTGGATAACCTGCAAATTTCAGTTTGAGTTGAGCTTTCGATTCATCATCAATAAATAGTGGCTAAAAGAGCAGATCTTGATAGCTTAGACTTAGAGTTATCATCTGAGTGTGAAAGTTGATTCTATCAAGACTCAAGGAAGAGACTTGGAGAAAGAAAAAAAATCAGAGGAACCTCTTTTAATAGTACAGAATCAGAGTTTACTATGTTCCACGTTCCCTACATATCTAAGAAGGCAAACTGAAAAGCAACAATGGCATGTGAAGAAATTGAGAGATGAGATTTTCACAATATTTGTGAATAACATGTATACCAGAGGTCAAGGTCTGAGCGTAAAGTATGGCTACGAGAAGTGGTGATCAAGGATACTATTTGAATGAGATAGCAGAGCTCAGAGATTCAAAATCTGTCTTTCTGTATCAGATGCAGGTTTCTGAACCTTGAAAGGAGAAGTGAGACTTCTAGTAGAATACAGCCAGTGAAATGCAGATTTGAGACTCGATCTAACATATTCAGATTCCGAGACAGAAATATCTTTTTGACTTAGCTATGCATCCAAGCAGGGGAGGGAAATATATGTCATGTTGCTTGAATGATAATCTAAGACAAGACGAAGAAGTCAAGCTAATGGGTTTGGTGTTTGGAATTTATCTGCAGTTTCTGGTCTGTTTAATGTCTGTTTGAAATACATGAGTTATATTTTTTGAGAGAAGTGGCTTGTCCGATAATCTAAGCATACTGACAAGAAGAAGAAGTCAACAGGTTAAAGCACAATCAATGCGCAGGCTTACAAGGTGGAGTAAAGAGTACAAGTCTACGCCAACACTTGTGACAAGATCTGTAACCAGGACTATGATAGAGGCAGGAGTATTCTCGACATATCACGATAGGATCTGATCAAAGAAAGGCTCATTTTGAGATTGGAGGAAATCGTATACAAGGATCCAAATGATCTGATAGATGATATATGGCCTTGTTGCTGGTTTTAGAAAGATCGGTTCATATTGGTGCGAGGCTCTTAGGTTTCTAGAGAAAATCTGCGAACATGGAGAAGATGTGCGATCTAGATTCAGAGCTGGATGTTAGCATAAACTACAGAGATGTTGTGTGTACTTTCTTTACTGCAAAACGACAAGTCTCCTGTTCTGGCAAGAACAGAATACAAGATCTCTTGAGTTTAACTGATTGAAGAATAGCTGAGATTTTTCTAAACCCTGATAACAGATGAAAAGGAGACTGTAACAAGGTTTATGATTTTTGTCAGTCAGTATCAGGACGAGTTGAATGATTAAAATATTACAAGCTGATGGAACATGAAAATCCAGTTCATAAAGCAACGACAATATCAAAACTGCTGGTATAAGTAAATACTGAGATTATATCAAGTTACTTGCAAAGAGGCTCTATGTTCTAAAATCTATCAAGACAGACAGATGCAAGGACTAAAGACAGATGCATGGGTGGTCAATCCAGGTTATCCAGCGTTGCAGAGAAGTGACTGGAAAGTGAATGTCTTGTGACTGACTCATATTTTGTTCCTATGCTGTTGGAATTTTGGTCATATTTTCTTGGCTTGAATACTTGAATGCAAGCAGATGGTTTTTACTCGTGTGTGGATGCTCTGTTTTTATTATCTGCTGAAAAGTTGGAGTCTCAGGTCATGGAAACAATGTTAAGCCTAATTAAGGGAATGCTATCAAGGCTTTATACTGTTTCTTGTTGGTGCTAAGTTTTGTAAAGCTCCTTGATTAAAAAGCTTATATTCAGAGCTGAAAGTACCTAAGTCAATACTAATTATATTCAGTGAAGCATTCACAAGAAATCATCTTGGAGCCAAAGGAAGCTGAGTGTTTACCGAATTGTCCTCAAGGTTGGAGCATCATGGTACGTTTCAGATTGCAGATCTCTGTAATCGCAGAAAACAGTTATTAGTTTTATCAGCTTTCCAAGAATCTGAGTTCATGAATATGAAATAGAAAGAGATTTATCAAGAGAGAAATAAAGAGGCTGTCTGATCTGAAAATGGTTTACAAGTGGCTACTAAGAAAAAGGTCATAAACACAAAACCGCATTTGGTTTTGAGATAACATGTTGCAGCAAAGGTCTTTAGAAAAGCCAGTTTCAAGGCCGATATGAGTGTGAGATTTACAGATTTAGTGAGAGTTTATGTGAGATTAAGAAATGATTTGTTTTTGGAGAATGAAGAACACAAAGAACAAGAGAGAGAAAGAGAGAAACTAGTTCTCCTTAGTTTCATTGTAGATCTGAATACAAGTATTTTTTTAAAAAAAAGATAAGATGCCTCAGAAAACCCTAAACGGCATATAATCTTATTTTAGACAACAAGGCGTCTAAACTATTTTGCTTCTCAAGTCTGGCGTTTTTTGAAGTCTTTCTCAAGTCTGGTGTATAGACTCTCAAATCTTGTGAACAAATTCTCAAGTCTCACAGCTTAATTATGCTTCATCTCAACAATCTTCATGTCTTCTTGTGATCTCTTAACCTTATTTATGCCTTCATGTCAACACTCCCCCTCAAGCTTGGAAGCCATGAAAAATTCTCTCATTAAAACCTTAGCTAGGTAAAACCACATGGGAGAAAACCCAAGCTAAAAAGAGTAGAACACTTCATGGAAGAGAGATCATTGACATGAGAAATCTATGAGTCCAAGCTTTGGATGGATGAACTCACAGACCTTAGTACTCACAGCCTTTGTGAAGATATCAGCTAGCTGGTCTTCACTTCTTGTGTAGCAAGGTAAGATGATCTTCTGCTCCACAACTTGTCTCACCTTGTGACAATCCACCTCAATGTGTTTAGTCCTCTCATGGAACACATTATTGGATGTGATAGACCATGATTTTGACCCACTTTTAGCCATGGTTTTGATATGTTTTTATGAGTTTTATATATGTTTTGGAGTCTATTAGATATGTTTTCAGGTTCATGAGCACTTTGGAGTAAAATGATGATTTATGTGCCCCTTTTGGAGCTTAAAGAAGAGTTTTCCGAGATGACTATGAAGATCAGATAATGAGGACACATATCGATCGATACACACCATTTGTAATCGATCGATGACGCTTCTATTGAAGATGAAGTCGAGATACTTCATCGATCGATGTACACCATGTACAATCGATCGATATGATGTGTGGAGAACAAGTTCAACTTGGCCGACTTGAAGCCCAAGTCTTCCCAATATTACAAAAATGCCCCTGACGAGTTTTTAACCTAATGGAACTCTTATTTATAGTTTTTGCCTTTGTGTTTGACAAAGGGGTGCTTTACATGTTTTTTGTGTTTCTAATACCTTTTGATATCTTTTGTACTTGAAAAGCTTTGCACACTTTTCTTGCTACCTTCTTATATTCTATAAAGTATTTCTTTTCATCTTAATTTCTAAAAGGTTATAGAATTTTAGATCTAGAGGAAACATACAAAGAGATTTGTTGTTCCAAGAACCAAAAGTTCAATCCTCTATCTATGAGTTTCTATTATTACCTAATTGTCATGAATCTCTCAGTTATGTCTGAGTAGATCTCTTTGTTAGATTTAGGGTTCAAATAGTTATGAGGGATTAGCCCCAACTATGGAATGTTGAATTGTTGATATTCATTATCCAAATGAACCCTAATGCTTACTCTAGAGTAGCTACCTAAAGTATGATCATGGATATGATTTAACTTGTTTATCACTGTCCTGAAATCATTTGGCATGAGCTTAGATCCTCTAGGGTTGTGCGAGAGCCGGTCTATGATCTTGGTGAACACAGTTTTGATTCGATCCTATGCTATATCGATCGATACTCCTATAGAGTAATCGATCGACAACAACCCATATCGTCCGATATCGCTGTCAAAACATCGGTCGATATTGCTGGCAATAAGATTAATGGATGTGTCTATTTAGCAAGCAATTCATTAAAACATCTGTAGCATTATAATCCTGATTATCTGAATAGCAACCTTGAATCTAACTATTTTCTTTTATTGTTTCAAACCTAAAATCCATTCTCTTAAGCAACTTACCATTGCTTATAAACTGCAACTTTACTATTTTAAACCTTTTCAACCTAGCATAATCATTTAGATTATATTTATTGTATTCCTAGTTCCCTGTGGATTCGATCCCTAAGTACTACGACTGAACCTCTTATACGAGAGAGTAATTCACTTAGGGTTAAACATTTGAGTGATATCAAATTAGGCGCCGTTGCCGGGGAACTTTGATAACATTAGATTTAATCTGATTAGGTCTAGGTTATTTTTCTTTTATTGTTTAATTATCTTCGGACACCAATTTTTTTTTTGTCCTTTTCAGGTACATGCCCAGCTGTACTAGAAGCAACAATGACAAAAACCTTTTGTACTCAGAAGATCCCTACAGCTTGGAATGTAGCATCCGCAAAGACCTACGCTCCTCATCTATCGACATCAACACATCCCTGTCGACCGATACTTGCCTACCACAGTCCCCCGAGACACCTTCAACGTCGACCGATACTCTCACCGCCACATCGCTCGACATCAACAACTGTTCGTCGACCGATACCTTTCATCCGACATCGATTGATACTAACCGGCGAGACATGGTAGCACCTATTATTCTCACTAACGCTGAGAATGGAGACCTGCGTGATCAAGATGGTCATCTGCGTAATGCAGCAGGTCAGAAGCTGAACGCTCAGAAGGAGATCATACCTGAGCAAGAGACTGCACCTACATGCATCATTCAGCCTGTAGAAGAGGCTAACCAAGCTAGATATTTGGCTGACTACAACCGTCCAGATCAGTTCTATTCCAACCGATCAGCCATCCGCCCTCCTGCTATTCAGAGAGGAGATTTCGAGCTTAAGCCGCAGTACTACACCCTTGTAGGACAAATACCCTTGGGTTGTCCAATGAGCATCCTATGGACCATCTAGAGAGGTTCGAGAATCTCATAACCGTCATAAAAGCCAATGGAGTCCCTCAAGACTATCTTCTCTGCAATCTTTTCAAGTACTCTCTATCTGGAGAAGCTTTGCAGTGGCTTAGACAACTACCACCAGGTTCTCTCACAACATGGGGTGATATCAAGAACGCATTCATGCGTAACTTCTTTGATGAGTCACGCGCTGAAGAATGGAAGAAGAAGATTGCTACATTCACTCAAAATCCTGAAGAGTCATTCAAATCCTGAAGAGTCATTCAAAGATGCATGGAACAGATTCAAGTCCTACCAAAGAGATTGCCCACACCACAGTTTCAACAAAGTGCAACTTCTTTGAACTTTCTACAGAGGCATCACATTGGACTATCAGAGAGCTCTAGATACAGCTAGTGAAGGCAACTGCAACACCAAGAATCCACAAGAGGCTGTGAAGCTCATTGATAATTTAGCATCCAGCAACAGCACTAAGAACTCCATGAAGATAAAGGCTATATCATTCCTTGGGAAGGAATACATCAATGGAGTACAAGCACAGCTGGATACCATTCAGAAGTTGATAAACAAGCAGATCTGTTTAGTGGAGGATGCAGAAACTGCAGGAGAAGACTATATAGAAGAAGATGTAAACTGGGGGTCAGTGGAGCTGGTTTTCAGAGGTCTGGTAACCAAGGAGGATACATAAACTACACAGGCCAGAGAAGCAACTTCAATTCACATAATCCCAACACCTTCAGCAGCAGCAACCCCAACAACAACATGAGCTATGGAAACTCATTCTACTCCAACCCACATCCACCCACCCAAGATACTAAACTGGAGGAGATGCTTGACAAGGTCCTTGAAAGTCAGCAGAAACTCCAGACAGACTTCAATGGGAAGATTGACTCCGTCTACAACACCCTCCAAAAAGAGCTAAGTGGTTTACACACCCATATGAAGAAGTTGGAGACTCAGGTGTTTCAGACAGTAGAAGCCCAAAGGAAGCAGGAGCTTGCCAACAATAACATCAATGCCATCCTGGATGATGATTTTTGGCAAGAGGTAGTAAAAGAGATTCAGCAATCTGATGATGAGAGAGACTTCGTTCGCGACTACTATCGACCGATATCACCCCGTGATCATCGACTGATACGTTCCCATGTATTTCGATCGACAGACTTTGATGAGTGTCGATCGATGAACTTAGATGAGTACCCGTACGAGTGCAATAACGTCCATACTATGACTCACGAAGCCTTCGCAGCACGTCACCCACATCCGCCCGTCCCTGCCAAGATCGAACCAAACGACATCGACCGACATGATTACCCTCCTATCGATCGACAGGAAGACCACGCTATCGACCAACACACTCCAGTCAGTGTCGCCCGATACACAGTACCCAACCGCCGAGTGCAACTCCCCAAGATAGATGGTGCACGTATTGACACATTCCAGGAGAAATATTACACTACTAGAAGCCCTCAGAAAGCCATCTTGGAGAGACCCACATATATTTTTGAATCCATGGAGATAGAAAAGGAAACTACTGGAAGATTTATCAGAAAAAGGAAAGAGAAGATCGTAAAACCTTATAAAAGGGAAGCTAATGAGAAGGAATTGTCAAGCTTTAGAAAAAGAGTTCTCAGAATACCTAAAGAGAAACCTTTTGAAGAAGCCTACTTTTCACACAGATTGTGGATGTTTTTCAGAGAAACAAGAGAGACAGAAGAAGACATAAGGAGGATGTTTCATCAAGTCAGAAACAATCTTAAGAAGAAGACCACACTGGAGAAGAAGAGCGACCCAGGGAAGTTCACAATACCATGTTCCATCAGAGGTGTTGAATTCCCTCGTGCCCTATGTGATATAGGATCTGGAGTCAGCATCCTACCCAAACTTATGGCAGACCAACTAGGTCTGGAGATCGAGCCAAGTGAAGAATCCTTCATCTTTGTGGATTGTTCTCAGCAGAGCTCTGGAGGAATAGTTAGAAACCTTGAGGTACAGACTGGAAAAACTCTAATTCCTACAGACTTTCATGTCCTAGCCAACAAGCTCAACTTCAAGACTTCTCTACTACTTGGAAGAGCCTTTTTAGCCACAGTTGGAGCCGTTTGTGATCTCAAAACCAACAAAATCTGTCTCACCCTCATCAACCCTACCATCCACTACAATCCTGTTCCAGTCATTAAGTTTCCAAGAATGAAAAACCCAACACTTGTAGCAACATGTTTCTGTGCCCACAAGTATGATTCTATGGCCGAGTATGAAACCGATCCAGACGTATCGACCGATGACAGTCTCCCACCATCGACCGATACGAGCCGAGCAGAATCGACCGATGAATATACATGTTCATCGATCGATACGCTATTCCAGAAGATCGAGGAAGAGTTTCCAGACGGCGATTTTGGCACCAATGATTGGGACAACGATCATTACATGCCCGAGTTAGCTAGCATCACTACTCAGGAGGAGTACGATGCAGATTATGAAGAGGAACGAGCCACAAAATATATATTTCTTTGAGAAGACGAAGTCAGACTTCCTATGCCATCGTTCATCTACCGCCCATCGATCGATGAAAACCCTACCCCATCGACCGATATACCCCAACCCAGATCGCTCAAACGACGTTTTGAATCAACGAGCGACGAACCCTACTGCACACAAGTCTATGTCCCACACGAACCACGAGATGGAGACTACTCGATTGGAAGCTGGGCAAGCAGTTATCATGAGAGTTTTGCAGTAGATACATCACCTTTACCATCCGCGATCTGACCTGAAGCACCCGTATCGACCGACACGGAGTACAAACCATCGACCGACATGTTCCACAAGCAATCGACCGATGCACCAGCTCAACCATCGATCGATACCACATCAACACCATCCGAGGTACAAACACATACTTTCAATTATACTTCACTAATTCCGGATGCATATGGTATTTTCAGGGATCCAGAAGTTCATGCACGAGCACTAGATGGAAGAATCATTCCAATATCCCAAGAAGACGTTGCAGACATCCTTCAGATGGCCAATGGACCAGTCAACCCCTACACCAAACCACCCTGTTACCCTAACGATCAACACAATTTTCAGCGAGCATCGACCGATGCATGGCGACGAGCATCGACCGATATTCACCGCGAGATTGGGAAGAGAGCTTTCAAGCACGGCGTTCGTAGTTTCTACTGGGAAAAGAAAGACGAATTTGGTGTGTACAGAGATGAAGCTGGTTATGCCAGAGAGGTCAACGGAGATATCATCCATGTCTACAAAGAAGACATTGAGAAGCTACTGAAAAGAGCCTCATTATTTGGGCACTCTTGTTTTTGCTTACTGGAGCATGCTGAACAATATGCTAAAGGAGTTCCACATTGCAAGCTCTTCACAGAAGTAGAGGTCAGAGATATGCTGGATGAGAGAACCAGTGAACACAACTGGGAGAAAGCAGGATTGGGCCTAGAACAAGAGAAGGTCATATCGAGACTTCGAGGAGAAATATTATGGATTACGTCTAGCAATGACTTAGCACGAAAAGAAAGAGAAGCCCTACAAGAAGAAGTCAACACATTTTGTGCACAACTCGAATCTCAGAGACGACCATCGACCGATGCAGAACCATCAACATCGATCGACACAACCTTTGACGCACCTATCGAGAGTCACTTACAGAGGCTATCGATCGATGACTCACTCAGACCATCGATCGATACACGCGCACCAGACTACTGTACCAGAGAAGAACTAGAAGCAGCCACAAGAGATATCTACAAATCTATTGAGTTTTGTGGAGCCGAAGATTACAGATTACTAGACAAGTATTGGTTCTCAGTACACAGTGACGTTAAAGGATTACAGTGCACTGTGGAGGATATTCAAGAGGAGGTAGCAGATATTAAAAGACAGCTCGCCAGCCGACCTGCCCCATCCCCATCGATCGATGAAGCCAACAACACATCGACCGATATGAAACCTCCAGAATCGATCAACGAGACCCCACACCACGAAACCACGCAGCTGCATGCAGAACACATCTACAACATGCTTGGACATCATCAGTACAGCCTTGCCAGCCTAGAAGAGTGGTTAGAAAGGATCCAAACTGAAGTGCATGGTTTGAAAGCTAGTATGACCAGAAGCGAGAAAGCCACAAGAAGCTTTTTGACTTCCTGGTTTGATGAATATCAAGACAAGGAGGATACTTGTTTCCCAACAAGTACCTGCAACCCACCGCACTAGCCACCATACCTCCATAGTCAAGCTAAATGACTTTAAATAAGGCGCTGAGTGGGAGGCAACCCACTATTAGGTATTTTCTTACTAAGTTTTGATTTATTTTTACTCATTACTTTCGTCTTTATTTGATTTTAGGAACATAGCTATACGATCACTACCTCTATCGACCGATGAGACCCTGTCCACATCGCCCGACATAACCCTATCAATGACGATCGATGGAAGTGACTCACCATCGATCGATCCGAACATTGGTCAGGTATATCGTTCACAATTTCGATATCAGTTACACATTTATTATTTCTTATGCTCTAACTCCGACTAGTTATACACTGAGAACAGTGTATGATTTAAGTCTGGGGGGGAGTGATTACTGATGCTACTTTACCTTTTTTATCTCTTTAAAAAGTTTTCAAAAACTGGTTTTACTGAGTCAAGAAAGAGACAAAAATTTTATAAATTTTTTTTTCTTTTTTGCTTTTTATCTTACTACTCTTTAGCATCATTCTTAGAATTGTTGATTGCAGAAAGTACTATAGATGCTAAAGTGGATCACCGATCATCCTATGACAACAATTTCATGATTGTTTGCAAGAAGCAAAGCTGATTTCCAACCTAACCTGACATCTATTGCTTATCTTGGGGCTTGGTATACAAGGGATCGGAATACTTATGCAAGTCTGGAAGGTAAAAGTCTCAAAAATTTTGGTTTCCTTCTCTCCTTCCTTTGGCATCCCCAGAAAATAAAAGATTGAGATGATTTCCTAAGAGACAGAGGGAGAGGTACATTACCCACGACCCCACTTTTCTAAATCAAAGGAATGATCACACATTGTGGAAGCGAGAGAGAAGTACATTACCTATTACCCCACTATTCGCCTACACTTTGTCAAAAAGAGACTACAAAAGTTGAAAGATCAATAAGATGAACATTAGTTGTTCATTGGGATTGACATAACATAAAAGAAAGTTTGAGATTCAGAGAAGGGGGATAAAGAGAGAAAATGAACCAGGATGAGAATGCCTGAAACTTGTATGAGTTGAATCCAAGTGTTCTTTGATCGATACTCCCAAGGTAAAGCCTACACCTTTATTTTATGCATAAATGAAATCAGTAGAGGGGATAAACAAACATGATTTTTTAAGTTGATTGGCTAGATGCATTTGGTTGCTAAGCTAGGATATGGTATAATGTACCTCTGTAGTTAGCAATATGAGATGTGGCTTGCAACAAAGTAGAAGTAATGATTTTAGAGTTAAAGATTTTATTGAGTCCCTATTGTTTTTAAAACTTCTTCCAAATAGACTAATGGTTTGCTTGAGGACAAACAAAAGGTTAAGTCTGGGGGAGTTGATAGACCATGATTTTTACCCGCTTTTAGCCATGGTTTTGATATGTTTTTATGAGTTTTATATATGTTTTGAAGTCTATTAGGTATGTTTTCAGGTTCAGGAGCACTTTGGAGTAAAATGATGATTTAGGTGCCCTTTTGGAGCTTAAAGGAGAGTTTTCTGAGATGACTATGAAGATCAGATAATGAGGACACATATCGATCGATACACACCCTGTGTAATCGATCGATGACGCTTCTATTGAAGATGAATTCGAGATACTCCATCGATCGATGTACACCATGTACCATCGATCGATATGATGCGTGGAGAACAAGTTCAACTTGGCCGACTTGAAGCCCAAGTCTTCCCAATATTACAAAAATTCCCCTGACGAGTTTTTAACCTAATGAAACTCTTATTTATAGTTTTTGCCTTTGTGTTTGTTAAAGGGGTGCTTTACATGTTTTTTGTGTTTCTAATACCTTTTGTACTTGAAAAGCTTTGCACACTTTTCTTGATACTTTGTTCTATTCTATAAAGTATTTCTTTTCATCTTAATTTCTAAAAGGTTATAGAATTCTAAATCTAGAGGAAACACACAAAGAGATTTGTTGTTCAAAGAACCAAAAGTTCAATCCTCTATCTATGAGTTTCTATTATTACCTAATTGTCATTAATCTCTCAGTTATGTCTGAGTAGATCTCTTTGTTAGATTTAGGGTTCAAATAGTTATGAGGGATTAGCCCCAACTATGGAATGTTGAATTGTTGATATTCATTATCCAAATGAACCCTAATGTTTACTCTAGAGTAGCTACCTAGAGTATGATCATGGATGTGATTTAACTTGTTTATCATTGTCCTGAAATCATTTGGCATGAGCTTAGATCCTCTAGGGTTGTGCGAGAGCCGGTCTATGATCTTGGTGAACACAGTTTTGATTCGATCCTATGCTATTTCGATCGATACTCTATAGAGTAATCGATCAACAACAACCCATATCATCCGATATCGCTCTCAAAACATCGGTCGATATTGCTGGCAATAAGATCAATGGATGTGTCTATTTAGCGACTGCTATTAGATGTATCTAAGAATCAAAGTTCTCATATATCTTGCAAGCAATTCATTAAAACATCTGTAGCATTATAATCCTGATTATCTGTATAGCAACCTTGAATCTAACTATTTTCCTTTATTGTTTCAAACCTAAAATCCATTCTCTTAAGCAACTTACCATTGCTTATAAATTGCAACTTTACTATTCTAAACCTTTTCAACCTAGCATAATCATTTAGATTATATCTATTGTATTCCTAGTTCCCTGTGGATTCGATCCCTAAGTACTACCACTGAACCTCTTATTTGAGAGAGTAATTCACTTAGGGTTAAACATTTGAGTGATATCAGGATGCTATATGTATTGCAGCCTGGTTATCACAGTGCATGGTGATGGGAGATGAGGTTTCAATCCCCAAGTCAATGAGCAGATTCCGGATCCAAATGAGGTCACTGGTGAACTTTCTCATAGCTCTATATTCTTCCTCAGCACTTGAACATGAAACAACCTTCTGCTTCTTGCTCTTCCAAGTCACCAAATTGCCTCCAATGAAGGTACAATACCCAGTGGTTGATCTCCTATCAACTCTATCTCCTGCCAATCAGCATCACAATACCCAACAATCCTAGTGCTTTTGTTACATCCCATCCACACTCCTTGGCCTGGTGCTTCTCAGAGGTAACTCAGAATCCTCTCTACCATGTTCCAATGGTGTATCTTAGGAGTTTGTATTTGCTGGCTGACTTGACTAACAGCAAAACAAACATCTGGCCTGGTGATAGTTAGGTAGATTAGCTTTCCAGCCATCCTCCTATAGTGTTTGACATCTTCATGGGGTTTATCTTCTATCTCCCCCTCACGCAACACCTTATAGCCATCTTCTAAAGGAATCTTGGCTGTTCTTCCACCCAATTATCCTGCCTCTTTCAACAAATCCAGAGTGTACTTCCTTTGGGATAGAAATAGCCCTTCCTTAGATCGACATATCTCAATTCCTAGAAAGTACTTCATCTCTCCCAAGTCTTTGATATCAAATGAGGACTTGAGGAAGTCTTTGGTCAAAAGAATACCTTCTTTGTCACTCCCTGTGATGATGATATCATCCACGTACACAAGTATCACTACAATCCCTCGTTGGCTGGTTAGAGTGAAGAGAGTGTGATCCGCTTAAGACTTCACAAATCCTCTACCATTCAAGGTGGTGCTAAGCTTGTGATACCAGGCCTTTGGTGATTGTTTCAACCCATAGATAGCCTTCTTGAGTCTTAGTACATTTCCAGGATTCACAAGATGCTCTAGACCCGGTGGTGGCTTCATGTAGACTTCATCTTAACGCTCACCTTAAAGGAAATCATTTTTCACATCCATTTGCCATAGATCCCACTCCAAGTTGACTGCTAAGGCCAGTATGATCCAGACTGTATGTAGCTTGGCGACTGGAGAAAATGTATCAAGATAGTCTTCTCCATATGTCTGAGTGAACCCTCTTGCTACAAGTCTTGTTTTGCATCTCTCTACTGTCCCATCAGCATTATATTTGATGGTGAAGATCCACCTGCTTGTCACAGCCCTCCTGCCTTTTGGAAGCTCAGCTTCATACCAAGTGTCATTGATGATCATGGCATTGGTTTCATCTCCAACTGAGTCTCTTTACTTCTTATGCTTCATTGCTTCTTCATAAGTCTTTGGGATGTAATCCTGCTCGATCTCTCCCATGAATACTACATGTTCTTGTGGGTATTGAGCTAGAGAGCACACAACTTGAGTAGGATGAGCAACCGCTTGAGAAGCGAAATATAATTTTGTGTTGATCCAATCAGAAGCCGGTTTCCTAATCCTCGTACTCCTTCTTAGTACTGGTGGAGCATCAGTATCTGGAAATTCTTCTTTATTATCAGAGGACTGACCCTCATTTACCAGTGATCCCTCTTGATCTTGTTTCTCAGCTTGGCTATGAATGGTTTCTGAGCTCTCAGGTTGGTGCGCTTCAGTATCATTTCCCCCCTCATGGTCAAGGTGAGTGACCTCAATAGTTTCATGATCTCCTTGTATCTCAACCTCATCAGTGTTGATCTCAGCCTCTTAGGAAGTCTCATGGACGGTCTCATCCGGTTCTTCATTTGTCCTCCTCTCAGGTAAGCTCACTCCAAGTCTCTCCATGGCTTGTCTAAGATTACTCGCCCTATCCGAGACTGATTGAGAAATATTCTCAAGCTCATCCCAATCCTTGTTGGTGTAGAATCCTCTAGACTCTATGAACTTTACATCTCTAGATATCAAGACTCTCCTAGTCTATGGTTCATAGCATTTGTATCCCTTTTGGTTTGGAGAGTAGCCAATGAACATTGATCTTGTACTTTTATCCTCTAGTTTTTTCCTTTGTTCTCCTGGTATAGAAACAAAGCAAAGACACTCAAACACATGCATATGATCAATAGATGGCTTAGTTTTGTTCAATACCTCATAAGGAGAGTGATCTTGGTGTACTCTTGTTGAGATCCGATTGATAAGATAGCATACTGTCATGACTGCATCTCCCCAAAACCTTTTAGGTATGCTTGTATGGAACATCATGCTCCTGGCCACTTCCATCAGATGTCGATTTTTCCACTCAGCCACACCATTTTGGTGTGTAAGGACAACTAGTTTGCTGAATGATCCCATGCTGAGCTAGATATTGCTTGAATGCTTGACTAGTGTACTCTCCACCATTATCAGACCGAAGAATCTTCAACTTGGCATTGAAATTGTTGGAAACATGGTTATGGAAGTTCTTGAATGCCTCCAGCACCCGGTCTTTTGTCTGAATCAGAGTCACCCATGTGTATTTTGACTTCTCATCAATGAAGGTGACAAAGTACTTGTGATTCTCTCTGGAAATACAAGGTGTTGTCCACACATCAGTATGAATTAGAGTCACCCATGTGTATTTTGACTTCTCATCAA
Organism: Eruca vesicaria subsp. sativa; assembly: GCA_932364175.1. Lineage (NCBI taxonomy): Eukaryota > Viridiplantae > Streptophyta > Magnoliopsida > Brassicales > Brassicaceae > Eruca > Eruca vesicaria. The sequence goes on from CAKOAT010134155.1 coordinate 44,649, forward strand.
TGAAGGTGACAAAGTACTTGTGATTCTCTCTGGAAATACAAGGTGTTGTCCATACCAAAGACTGTCTTACAATGCTTCCCCAAGATACATGCCTCACACTCATCATTTTGAAACACCATACCCGGAATCATCAAGTTCAAGGCTTTGGTATGGGGATGTCCCAATCGAGAGTGCCATATGGTGCTCTCAACCCCATTAGAAGCACTGATCAAACAGTGAGTAGACGATGCACCAGATATCTTAGTCTTCTCTAGGTGATATAGCTCCTGATGAATGTGCCCTCTACCAATAGCCTGTCCTGCCTTCAAGTCTTGAAACTCAACCTCATCAGGTCTAAAGGAAACTTGATAATTCAGATCAATGGTTGCTCTTTTCACTGATAGCAAATTTGATGTAATCTGAGGCATATACAAGGCAGTTGATTCTTTATCAAACAACCTAAGGTTCCCTATCCCTTCTATCTTAACCTTATCACCATTTGCTATAAAAACATTCCCTGAGGCAGGTTTGATATTACTAACCAGGTTCCTATCACTAATCATGTGATGGATAGCTCCTAAATCTATAATAATGGGTTTAGAGTTAGGAGAATAATTACCAACCTCATTGGGTGAGATAAGGGCCTTGACAGCTTTTGTAAAGGCTTCAAAGTCTCTTCTGGTCACTGGACCATCAGAATTGGCCGCCCCTGCCATACTCCTCCATAGTCTTCCTTCATTAGAATCACCACAGAATGCTGAATACATGGTTCTTCCTTCAATGACTTGATGCTCAAACTCCTTGAGCTTAAATGTACTCGGCTGGCTTCCTTGGGAACATGGAAGCTTCCTTTCTTGAATGATATGACTTATCAGACTTTTGTAGGGTAAATCCAAGTTTAGGAGAAGACTAAAAACATTGTCTTGCTCATAGACAGCTTGAAGACTCTCCCATAGATTCCCATAAACATTTTGAAGCTTCTCCCATAGATTCTTGGCGGTTCTGAGGTGATGATTATCCTCCAAGATCTGTTCAGACAGAGAGCTGTGTATAATTCCAAGTGCTTGATGTTCCTCTTGAGCTCACTTGTCTTCATGCTTCAGGCAAGTAGCTTGGCCATCCTCTTGAGCCATCCTCTTTGATGTATCAGCCTCCATGATATGGCTTTCCCAAAGTCCATGACTTCCCAAAGTAACTCTGGCCACTCTTGACCATAAAAGATAGTTAGGACTCTCTAGAGTCACTGGAATGAGGTTCTCCTTCTTCATTTTCTTGGTCGAAATCTCCTCTACTCAGTTGAAATAGAATTTTCCATATTTGGCAATTTCTGGAGGTGGAAATGATGAACAGCTGAAGAACAAGATGAAATTTTCAAAAACTAGAAATAAAATCAGAGAATTTGCGGAAGTAAGTAAAAAAAAAGAGAGGTTTAGGTCTCAAGAG
>CAKOAT010134155.1:46170-83504 GCA_932364175.1 Eruca vesicaria subsp. sativa
GAGAGAGAGAGAGAGAGAGAGAGAGAGAGAGAGAGAGAGAGAGAGAGAGAGAAACTGATTTTCCTTAGTTTCATCGTAGATCTGAATACAAGTATTTAAATGAAAAAGGTAAGATGCCTCAGAAAGCCCTAAACGTCATACAGTCCCATTTTAGACAACAAGGCGTCCAAACTATTTTGCTTCTCAAGTCTGGCGTTTTACTGAAGTCTTTCTCAAGTCTGGTGTACAGACTCTCAAATCTTGTGAACAGATTCTCAAGTCTGGCAGCTTAATTATGCTTCCTCTCAACAATCTTCATGCCTTCTTGTGACTCTTAACCTTATTTATGCCTTCATGTTAACAAAGAGAATCTGATAGAACAAAGGGTTTAATAACTTCTGTAACAGGTCCTGCAACAGAAAACACAAAGATCTGTTGCAAAGAGGATGGGGCTGATGAAAATTCCACAGCTTGTCAAATTGTCTGTATCAAAGCAGAGACTCTTACAGCTTCTGGTTATAGTGTTATGCGAAATATATAAATACATTCGAGTGGAGGAGTCTAAAACTTGTTTCTACATGGATGTCTATGAGGCTTGGTTATCATGTGGAGCTACTGTTTTTTTTGGAGAATCAGACTCTTTTTGGAAAAGACAAAGAAGTCAAATTTAGAGAGTGCCATACAATTTCGAAACACAATTGGTTTGTTTGTAAAACCAACTATGTCAATGTGTGATTTCAGATCTGAGAACCAACTGAAAACGAAAGAAGAATGTCTGAGACAGCAAAAAGTCATTAGTTTTGGAACCTAGTGAACTGCAGGTTTGTTAAGGAACAAGATCTAACAGATATGAGTAAAGAGAAACTGTTCAAGAGATGAGCGTTAGGTCACAATGATATCTGAAACTCGAATGGTTAATGGCTGTAAGGGAAAAATCTAACGGAGATCATCACAGTGTTTGCAGTTGCAAGAAAGTTACATGGAATAATTGTGGAAACTCAGTTTGACTATCCTTGAGCAGATGGATGTTGAGAATCTGTGCACATATTTATAATGATCGAGAAGTTCTTCCTTCAGTGGTTATGTTGAAAGTAGGGTTTGCATTTTGTTTGACAGAGTATCACCATGTTACAGTCTAAACAAGAGTATTCAATCTGCTGAAGGTTTCGAAGTTAGCAGTGATCGTAATCCCGGTCATAACATCATCATGTTGACAGAAGTTTTCAGACCTTAGTATTCAGTATGAAGCCAGATGAGTTGTTTTCTTGATGAAATGCCTGAACACACGCATTGTCTGTTTGTGCTTATAGCAAAAAGTTGTGGGTAAGGATACAATAGGGAGTGAGCTGAGAAGTTAAGGAATTTGTGATAGCACAATGCTGAGTTTACACTAGGAACACTTTTGCAGCAGTATGTATGTCACTAAGAGAGAAGAACTTTTTTTTTTTTCAGATGTGCAGGCCATCATGTTCTCTATAACAAGTATTTCTACCAGCAAGAGTCTTACCGGTGAAGAGGGTTTGCTCTTATCAGAGAGGATCTAATCTCAGCTCTCTAGGTACTTACAAAATTTGGATTGAAGACAGAGTCATGAGTTACGCAAGAAAGTAGAACTCTAATGAGTAGGCTAAGGATGTGGGTGATTGTAAGAAGGTGTCAGAGTAGATCATTGTGTTCATGGAACCCAGTGGAACAGTTTTATGTCAGAACTTATGACAGTGGTCGAAATGCTGTCTGACATCAACGGAAGAGAAGCATGCAAATTTTCAGATGTAAGATACTTCAGCTTGAAACTGAGAAACAGAGAGAAAGAGAAAGGGAACTCCGACAGTGAACGTGCGTATGTTGATACATTGAAGTAATCACTGAAACTCTTCATATGTTGTGAACAATGGACCAACTTGCTTACTGTCTTAAGAAATCCAAGTTGAGACCTTCTTGGATGCGTTTATGGCTTACCCTGGTGTCTTGTCATGATGTTTCGGGGAGAAAGGAACAAGAGGGAGGAGTTTGTATTCTGGTGTGCTTGTTGAGTTCTTTGAAGCGTGTATATGAAAATGGATCTTAACTCGTGGGGAGAGTTCTCTTGCTTGCTAACGTGAATATATACATGCATTTCACTTGGCTATATGTTACAAGACTGTCTTGGAATGGCATGAGAATAAATAACTTCTCCTCAGAGAACTTACAAGAGCAAAGGGGCAGAGACTGTATCAATGGATGTGGCTGAGCATACTACATCAAATGCTAAAAGACGATATGCTCTGTTTTTGAAGGTTAGTTTAACTTACTTGATCACTCAAGCATTAGGAATAATGTCTGGTTGCTTGACGCACTTGCTGTGGAAAAAAACTAAGGGAGATGATTATTGTTTTAAGTATCGAATGAGCTTAGATCCTGCTACTGCATCAAAAAGAGACTGTTCTGTGCATACGTGAGGCTTAGATTCTGTTTCATTGGCGATAGCGGTGTCTGTTTGATGTTAGGACAGCTGGGAGAGAATCATGGCATTGATGAAGAATGAATTCTCTGCTTGGAACTAAGAAACCAGACAATTTGTGTTGGTACTTTGACATGGCATTGTTGAAGGTGAAGAAAGGAAAAAGTGGTTGAGTATCACACTATGTTAAAAAGGAAGAGAATGTTACAAGTATGCTTAGGGTTTACTATGCCATCATCAAGGGAGAAGTCGTTGCTTGATATTGAGTGGGTTCTCGGATTCTAAAACTTAGTCATGAAGGGAGAGACCCAAGGTGTGTCGTGTTGACTAATTTCAGAAGGTGCTTGGATTCTAAAACTTAGTCATCAAGGGAGAGATTTAAGATGTAATGCTGACTGGTTTGAGAAAGCAATACGGAAAGTATATCAGAAGGTACTACGAAGTAGATTATGAAGTGGTTCAGGACGTACTACATGAAGTAGTTCAAGAAGTACGTCAGGAACAGAGCTGTGCGATTGCTACTAACAAAAAGCTGGAGTACAGAATTGGAAAACAACTTAGGGACGACTTGGACAAGCCAAGAGATGTCTGGTGAGTTAAATAATCATTTTAAATAGTATGTTTAAGATGATGGAATATTTCCTTATTATTATGAGAAGAAAAAGGAAAGATTGCTTGGAGATCCTAGGGTTTAGGGTTGGGCAATCACTTAAATATCAAGAGGCCGCCTTTTTTAGAAGGTATGCATGCCTAATGTATTTTATAGAGAGGCACACAAGCTGTGTGTGGCGTCTTCCCAGCGGAAAGATTTGTATGATCTTGGTGGTCTCGTTCTATGAAGATCGCAACTGTTTGTAGACACTGATGCTCCAGTGCTGCTGGATGGTAGTCAATGCATACATGTATGATACCTTCATAGTTCATCCATCTAGAAAAGTATGGTAGGCATTGTAGTGTTGAATACCATATCAATCGTAATTACAACTTGTTCTAGTAGATTTGTTTCTAGACTAGGTCTCGAAGATGTAGGTAAACCAAACCTCGATAAAAACTCTATGTGCTCTTTAATTTATGCTCATACATACTATATATGCACTCGAACACATGAATCTAGCCACAATATGCTTGTACATCGGCTAGTCAAGCGTTATACGAGAGTTAATCTATACTCACTATGGACTCCCTAGATCAAGCGTCCACCTTCTCTCTAGTAAGAATCCTAGCTTAATAAGATGTATTCAGGATAATTAGAGTTGTCTAAAGGTTGCTTAAACAATCTAAAATTCCTAAATTTAGGTTTCTAGTTAGCAAGTCTAGAACATAAGCATTAAGAACATTTTATTAATGAATACCACAACAAGCGATCCTATAGTTGGGGCTAATCCACTAACCTATTTAAACCCTAATTCTAACAAGTGAATTACTTAGACATGGCTAAGCAAATCATAACATAAGAAAGATAATAAATCTGCATAATTATAGATAGATAGAAATCAAGGGCGTTCCAATCACAAATCTTTCTGTTGATCTTCTCTCCCAAACTATAAATCCTAAAAACCTTTTGCTGTGTAAAAAGAATACAAGAAATCTTTCTCTGCCTCTAACACTTTGGCAAAGTATATAAACTCAGGTTAAAACTCGTCAGGGGCATAATTGTAATTTGGTGAAGTCTTAGCTTTTAAGTTTGCTGTCTCGCGAATTGGTCTTTCGCGCTTTTGGCATCGATCGATACTGCAAAGCGCATATCGATCGACGTGAGTCATTCTGTGCCAACCTTGTTGTCTTGGTCGATTCCCAAATCGAGTGATTTCTCCAATTCTTTCTAAAATGTTCCAAAACATCACTTTCTTCAAAAATACCCCCGAACCTATAAATATATTTAAAAGCTTTTATAATATAATAAATAGTTATAAAAAAACCAATACACCATGACTAAAAGTGGGTCAAAATCATGGTATATCATGAGATGTCACCAATGTTCAAAGAAACGTTTTAATCATAAACAAATGTTCACCTTAAAAACAGTCCATCCGCAACTATAAAATGCACGAAACTTCTTAAAACACCTATTTTTTGTGAAGATTCAAAAACGATAAAATCTATCAATAAGTTTGTTGCTGATCACGACAAACTCGCAATGTCCTAAACATACTTAGCCAACTCGTAGAGATAGCTCTCATACACTCGACACAAGGGTACTACCACTATAAAAGAAATCCAAAATTTTGTCCAGCACTTTCGGGTGGCTTAAAAATTTTCCCCGAAGAGATGCTCGATTCCTACCATACAAGTCGTATAAGCTGAGAACATATCACGGACTTTAAAGCGGGACGAAATCAGTTTAAAAGCAATACGGGAAACGTAAGCCGAAGTAGTCATCACACCCCCTTAAAACTGTGATTAGACCTATGTCTTACTCTAAATCCAGCACACTGGTATTTAACATCTCTAGGCATAGTATCAAACACCCTGATACGAGATCCCAAAATTTGTCTCTTGGCCAATATTCAAACGTCTTCAGAAATCCCGCAAGTTTGCACGCTGCGGAAAACTCTCAAAACAGACCAAGAGTATGGAAGTTCACCCAGAGTTAGACAACAAGATGACAACTCATATCCTTCCATCCACTCTCGGAAAAAAGTCTACCATACTCCTTAAACGCAACATAAACTTCATTTAGAAGTCGCAAAGGCGACAAGGATTCAAAGCCACAAGTGGCCAGACCCAAGATAACAAAAAAACACGGCCATACTCGGCTGGGACAGAACACAAAGAAACAAAAGTCTCAAACAAGACTACAACCTTTATCACCATCACAATCTTAAACCTCAAGAACACACAACCAAGGTAAGTGGAGTAACCGGAAATCCTTTGGTTAGAACCGGCGGTTGTGCTGACCGAGTTCTAGACCATGGCCAATTGGTTACATCCTATTTTTTCTTTTTGTATTTGATCATCTTCTTCTTCTATTGTCTGGATATACACAAAAAGGTGTGATGGTTGGGTTGAAGGGTTGCGACTCTAGACTCAAGCCGGTTACATCAAGTTAGACTGATCCATATTAGGATTGATTGGGATCAGCCGGTTATGGTAGGACCAGTTGAACCCTTTCTCTGAACAGTTGCATCGATTCATGACCTAAGATAGAGGCATTGATTCACGATCCATAACTGCACAGAATGCACTTAAGCCGCGATCCAAGGCCATGGCTGAATCTGCGTATGGTTTGCCTAACCTAAGGAATAGTCGGTTGGACTAAACGATTGGGAATGACCCAAGAGGTGCGAGTTTCCAAATTGTGCCAAAGGATCAAGACTTTGTCCAATCTATTTCAAACTAGTTCAAGGCTAAAGAGCCAGACGTACGGTTAGGCCATTCGGTCCTAGATCCTAACCGGATGGCAAGGTTGTAGTATGGGAAGTTTGATGATATTCTAAGGACGTGCGGTTATAATTGGATATATTCTAAGTATGGTTGTATGGTATGATATGATTTTTAGAGGTTATATTTTTTATGTGAATAAAACCATGCATTGTTGGAATCAAATCATTAGGGTATCGGATTATGACTGATGCGAGTTGTTTCTGGTTTCATGATCTGAGGCTGATCGTGGTAAAGCCAAGGAGTCGTGAAGACTCTGTCAGCGACAGGCTGTGTGGTGTGTGGGTAGGTCAATGTAGGATTAAACTTATGATAGTTTATAGAGAAAACTGAATATTATATTGGATTTCTTTACTTATTTTTAGTACAATGTCGATTTACCTTATTATCTATACATATTGTTCGATTATTCTATGAACCTCATAAAATGACTTAGAAAATATAGACTTAAAATGAATCAACCAAGAAAAATGTGTTAAAGTAAGTCTACCGGTCTTGTGGGGTCTTAAAGGCCAAGATCGGGTCTTAAAGTGCGAGTTTCAACTCCCACATCTATTAATTTGGATGTGACTATCCATCATTGCTTTCCTTTCTTTTCTATGGAGAATTGGAAATAATCTTGAAGTTCAATTATTTTTATTTGTGTTGGTCTTTGTTGATAAGATGTAAGAAATCAATAGAATCATGAACAAGTTTTCAGATTGTTTTGTGAATTTGTTTTAGAGAAATTCCCTAGGACAAACCTAAAAAAGTGTTTGTCACAAATTTAGACTGTAAAGATAAAAATGACCAAAACAAACTTAAATATTTTATCAAAAATAAGTAAATATGCATTTATACCCTTTAGATTAACTAATCATATACCTTTTTGTTTAGAGTTGAGGAGTGAGGTTTTGAGAATAAGATTTCAAATTTTTTTTTTAAAAAAAAACTTAAAATTTTCAAAATAAAAAATGCTATTTTGGTCATTTTAGTTTCTGAGGTCTATTTTTTTGATAAAAAGTTATATTTTAGAAAAATTCCATTTGTTTTATCTATTTTTCATATTAATTTTTTTTGGGTTATAGTATTGGTGTTTACCAAAGTTAATATTTTTTTATTAGAGATTGTTGTTAAAAAAAAATTAGGTAGGTTGGAAATATGTCAATGGTTTGATTTATAAACTATTAAATATTCTGTTAATGTATGTGACTAGAATAAGAGAAAGATAAGGATATGAAAAAAATATTATGCTTTGATTGAAGAAAATCATATGTACTGGTTGATTTCATATCTAGGTTTCACTTGCAGATTTATCAGTTATAACTATAAATAGATATTAATCCAGATTTTTTATATCTCTAGAGATTTAAATTAAAATGATATCTCTCTTAATTATGGCACATTATATTAACATATATCCAAATCTTATCAACTTAATATACATCTGTCCTATTTTCACAATATTTATAAACTATTATATATTTTGTTAATATATGTGACTAGAATAGTAGAAAGATAAGGATATAAAAATAATATTATGCTTTGATTGAAGAAAATCATATGTACTGGTTGATTTCATATCTAGGTTTCACTTGCAAATTTATCAGTTATAACTATAAATAGATATTAATCCAGATTTTTTATATCTCTAGAGATTTAAATTAAAATGATATCTCTCTTACTTATGGCACATTATATTAACATATATCCAAATCTTATCAACTTAATATACATCTGTCCTATTTTCACAATATTTATAAACTATTATATATTTTGTTAATATATGTGACTAGAATAGTAGAAAGATAAGGATATAAAAAAATATTATGCTTTGATTGAAGAAAATCATATGTACTGGTTGATTTCATATCTAGGTTTCACTTGCAAATTTATCAGTTATAACTATAAATAGATATTAATCCAGATTTTTTATATCTCTAGAGATTAAAATAAAAATGATATCTCTCTTACTTATGGCACATTATATTAACATATATCCAAATCTTATCAACTTAATATACATCTGTCCTGTTCTCAAACAATACTGTTGTGCCACTTCAGCTTGTAACTCTAAAGTTTATATTATTCATTCTCTTAAAATAGTTTAAAACTACTTATATATTTAGATTTAATACACACAAATATATAATCTTTTTGTACTGACATGTCTTTTATAACTATAAGAAATTTATTGCATATGATAAAAAGTATTGAATAATTGACAAATCTAAAACCTATGGAAATCAATTTTTAAAAGTAAACAAAAGCTACAGATATTATCTTTCTAACTATTTCAATGAGTGAATATATTATAACTTTAAGGCTTCTATATATATAAGTGTTTGCTTATAGACAAAGTTTAATATCATAAACAAAGCACAACAATTAAACAGAAACCAATAAAAACAGAACCGGAAACCATATACAAACACTATTCACAATATGGAATTACCCCATGACCTAGTTGGACATATTCTAGAGAAACTTCCGGTGAAATCCTTGCTAAGATTTAAATCTGTTTCAGTGCAGTGGAAATCGACAATCGAATCTGGACATTTTAAGAAAAAGCATCTGGTATGTCGACAATCACAAGATCCAGACATCCTTCTAATTAGTCCTCTTGAATTTAGTGACCTTTTTGGTTGTCAAGAAAACGTGACGAGGACTTTCACTATGGATTCTTCTGATTTAATCAGACTTCCTAATCTTTGCCCTTCACCTAATCCAATTCACTTGGATTATTACCCCGTTCCTTTGGTTTACTACTATGTCGTATCATGGAGTTGTGATGGTATGATATGCTATTACACTTACTTGAATGGTATTTATGTGGTTAATCCGATTACTAGATGGTTTCGAAGTGTTCCTCAAGCAAGATATCAAACAGTTCTTCTTGACACGTTTAAACCAGAATACCAAAACGACTCTGGCATATTTTGGAAGCTTGGATTTGGAAAAGATGAATTTACAGACACATACAAGCTGGTTTGGTTGTATAATTCGTCTGATTTTGGGCTAGAAAATGCAACAACCTGCGAAGTTTTTGATTTTAGCACCAACAGTTGGAGGTATGTGACTGCTGCTTCTAGTCGTATTCTTGACGAGCAAATTCCGGTTTACTTAAACGGATTACTTCATTGGTTCACGGATGAGAGGAGAATATTATCTTTCGATCTTCACACAGAAACTTTTCACATCATTTCAAAAACTCCGCTCTTCCAAGAGGATTCTCAGTTTATATTAATGTTTACACTGGATAACCAGCTATGCATATCACAGAAGACGTGGCCAATACAAGAAATATGGTCATTAAATAAGTCAGACAAAACATGGGAGAGAAAATATTTGTTAAATCTACAAACTGATTCTCATTTATTTGCTGAAGAGAAACCTTATATTCTATATGAGGAAGGCACTTGTTGTGCTATTCCTGTTATGGTTTTGAAGAATAAGAAGAACAAAAATAAGAAGAAACAATCATTAGTTCTATATGATGCACGTTCGAAAAATCCCAATCTTATGGTTTACGATCCTGAATCAAGATCTTATGATATATGTTTCTCGCCTAATTACGAAGTTCATTATCTAACAATAGCGGTATCTTATTTTCCAAGCTTAATCTCGATTGTATGAAATAACAATATTTAGTTAAAGATTTATTAGGTGATTGAAATATCGTACAATTTTTGGTTATCATTAAATTCTGACAATAACATTTCTCTTAAGATTTCTATATTTTGATATGGGCTGTTCTTTGTAAAGTTATGTGTGTTTGGTATAAATTGAACATTTTTATATGCTAAAATTAACAGACCAACATGAATCAAACCTGCAAAGGAAAGGGAAGAAAGAGGGGTGAGCATTTCAACAAAAGCTCAACGAGGGAAGTTATAGGATTCCCGAAATCATCACATACCATTCACCACACAACATAACAAAAGTTCTACATATAACATCCAATAAAGCAAGAGCATACAATAAGAACTGCGGATAAACCCTGACGACGCCAATATGAAATCACACCACCTAAATTGGTACCCTTGATTTTAACTCTTTCACGCAATCATACTACCTAAATCGTTTGATGCGTGATCTACCATAAATCGGTTCATGCATGATCTACCAAAAATTTACAAATTAATACACATACAAGCCGGATGAATCAGTGCCCTTGACTTTAACGATTTCATGCAATCATGCTACCTAAATTAGTTCACACGTGATCCACCAGAAATTCACAATTTAATACACATACATGCCGTCTGCCTGCTCCAGCAATGAATCATGGCTCCTCACTCGGTCCTAGCATGACCCAGCAAGAAACGAGGCAACACACAAGAACTCTAAATCACGTTCCACCGGAACACATATGCCTTAGGCCTTAACCTATATCATATACACTATCCACACATGATTAAACAACATGCAATGCAAACACCAGCATACAAGTCTCAATTATCATGCAATCATATTTGTTTTTGTAACCTATGAGTAGATCTAGGTGTTCACACATTCAAAAAGATACTATATTTTGATCCGCGCTTTTGAAGCGTGGATTTTGTTAAAAAATTATATACAAATTTTGAGATTGTTTCTATTATTTGTTTAAAAAGTTGACTATAACGAAGATAAAGAATGTTTTTTAAAAAAAATTATATAATTTATGAATTAGTTTATTTGAGATTTTGAATGTATACTCTTTTGTAACTCTCTCTTAGACCTCGGAATTTTATTTAGAGTCAAAAAATTTAATTGTAACCGACTCAAAAATATATGTTTGATTTGGTTTGGGTTCATGGCAAAGTATATAATAAGTATTTTTCTGAACATGTGGGTCTCTATTCAATGCTATGTCATATCTGAGACCTGAACGGGCACCCAAAGTACCCAAAATGTTTAGTATATATTAGTTATATTTGGTTATTTTAGATATTTTTTGGTATTAAATATATTTTTAATTTTAAGTTTGGATGTTAGTTTAGTTTTGAATTTTGAGATAAATTATTCATTTTTCTAAAATTTATTTTTAGTCACATAAAATTTTGGGTATTTTTAGGTTTTTCATGTTAGATTTCGTATAAAATTTTGGGTCTTTTTGGTATTTGAATATGTTCCAAGTAGTTTTTGTTTCAAGTATTTTTTCGTGTTTTGGGTACTTTTTGGGTTTTCAAGTACATTTTGGATTTTCAGATGCTTCAAATATTTTTCAGAGGAAACTCTTAGGCATTGATTCCGGGGACGGTAGCCTACTGAGAATGAAGGATCCATATAAATTATATGTATCCAAAAATTAATTATATGTATGACACGAAGACCCGAATGCCCATGTACACTCTCTTTCTCTCATTATATTTTTTTGTGCATTTTTACGAGTTATATTTGTTGGGATGATGAGATTTTACTTGGTATATTTTTGGGTAATTTAATAGTACAGGTTTATGGGATTTTTAGAACTTATACTATAAATTTTTTAATTACAGATATGTAGCTGTCTTATATTAATAATAATAACGTAGAAATTAACATGAGTTAGAGGTCATCGTGAATATTGAAAGAGAAATTATATCAAGACTTAAAGTGATGATTATCTTTTAATAGTATAGATATTATTTATTTTTAAATTAAAACCTTATGTTAATGAAATTATTAAAATGATATTATACTCTGTTTTATAATGTTATCTATGTTTCCAAACAAAACCACACCTCTTTTTTATACGGCTATCCATGTTTCCAAACAATTTTCAAAGGTACTTCAATTTTAATAAGATAGACTAGATTTAGATCCATACGCGGATTATTTTTAAATTATAAACAAATTTTAAAATTTTTGTACATTAGTAGTTAACATAGTCTTATTATATCGAAGGAAAGAAAGGTTTTTAAAAATAAAATTATATAATTTATGAACTAGTTTATTTGAGATATTGTATGTACACTCTTATGTAACTCTCTCTTAGACCATAGCATTTTATTCGGACTAAAAAACATGAATCAAACAGACTCGAAAATATATATGTTTGGTTCAGTTTGGGTACATGACAAAGTATATATTGGGTATTTTTCTGGACCTGGATGTCTCTGTTCGAATCTAAGTTCTCTCTAAAACTCGGTCGGGTACCCAAGTACCCAAAATGTTTAGTGTATATTTGATCATTTTATATATGTTTTCTGTATTAAATATATTTTTAAGCTTTAAGTTCGGGTTTTAGGTTATAATTTTTAATTTTGGATCAAATTTACATTTTTATAAAATATATTTTGAATAGTCAATTTTGGCTATTTTAAGGTTTTTCATGTCAGATTTTAGATAAAAATTTAGTTTTTTTGGGTATTTGATTATGTTTCCAATAGTTTTTGGGTTGGGTATTTTTTCGTGTTTTGAGCACCTTTTGTGTGTTTATGATACTTTTGGATTTTCAGATACTTCAAATCTTTTTTGAATCCTAAATACCTGAACCGATCCGGACCAGTTTAAATTATACATATTCTAAAATCGATTACATGTATTTTATAGTTATTTGAAAGTAACAAGCCTGAGCCGAAATTTTTCCAAAGTCAAATATCTAAGACCTGAAAAATCAATACTTGAAAATAACCAATCTATTTACACGAAGACCAAATGTTCATGCATACTCTCTCTCATTCTATTTTATATGCATTTTATAAGTTATATTTGTTAAGTTGATGAAACTGTACTTGGTAGATTTTTGGATAATTTAATAGTATAGATTTATGAGGTTCTTATTATTGATATGTAGTTGGTTTATATTAGTAATAATAATGTACAAATAAACATGAGTTATAGGTCATCATGAATACTGAAAGAGAAATTAAATCAAGAGATAAAATTTTTATATCAAAATAAATGTATGGTTAGTCAATTTTTTGAACAATATAAAAGAATCTATCTAGGTATTGAATTATTAGTAGTAGATATAAATATGATTATGAGAAAATAATATTTTTTAATTGTTGTTAATAAGGGTATTAATAATATTGATGTAGGGTTACAAAAAATAAAACAAAAAATATATTAATGAGTAAGTTCAACAACCTTTTATAAGTAAGGTTTTTATGATTATTCTCTTTTAGTAGTATATATATTAGTTATCCTTTTGAATAAAGTATTATATTAATGAAATTACTAAATAAAACAAATACTCTTTTTTATACTGCTATCTATATTTTCAAACAACACTATATTTTTTATACTGCTATTCATGTATCCAAACAATTATAAAACATATTTCTGTTTTAATATTATAAACTAGATTTTAACCCGCGCGTCTGCGCGGATATATTTTTGTTTCTATAATTATATTTAATTTTATGACAATCTGATAAAATAAAATGTTAGAATTTTGTGTTTTATATTATGTAACTTAATATTTTTTGTTCGATATTATTAATATATAATTTTTTTTTTATATTTTTACGAAACATTATATATTATTATATAATTTATTTATACGTTAATATTTTTATATAAAATTAATATAATATCTATTTATCCCATTTCATTAAGTTTTTTTTATGTTTTCTAATTAAAATGTATAAGATTTTTCTTTGAAATGTATTTTCATAATTGTTTTTATTTTAAATAAGCCAAAATTCTTTTATTTAATTTACAAACATAAAAAATTAACTGTACACTAAAAATAATATAATTAAACAATATAATTTTGTACTTTTATAATTTTATTTTATTAAACTTAAGTTTTATTTTTATAATTTGTATATTTTAACTTTATAAATTAATATAATATATTATAAAAATACCAATTTTTATTTAAAATTTAAATTGTATTTATTTCTAATATTTACCAT
The DNA here is from genome assembly GCA_932364175.1 of Eruca vesicaria subsp. sativa. Lineage (NCBI taxonomy): Eukaryota > Viridiplantae > Streptophyta > Magnoliopsida > Brassicales > Brassicaceae > Eruca > Eruca vesicaria. Next base: position 59,782 of record CAKOAT010134155.1, read on the forward strand.
TAAATGCGAATTTAACGAATTATTTAAAATTAATAAGCAAAATATTTTTTAAGATTTTGTTAAGGTAAAATAGGAAATATTCAAAAATAAAAAGTGATATAGTAGAATATTTTTTTATGAGTGATAGTATATTTTATTCAAATGATCTAATATATAAATATCATTTTAATGTATTAAACTTATTAATGAAATGGTCCAGTAACTTTTTATCAGTAGATAAAACTAGGACTCTATACTCGGATAACATTTTTGATATGATAAAAATTTATAACATTATAAGATTATCAGTTTTGATATTTATTTATTCAAAAATTTATTTATTTGAATATAGTATATTTCTATACATGTGTATAATATTAATGGGATTTTTTTTCATACATGGTGTTAGTTTTTAATAGAATAGATGTAAAGTTGATGCGATCATAAGTGTATAATGCAATACCCTCTTTGTGTATGTAAGAATTTAGTTGTCGGATTTGGTTTTTGATTATAAATATTATTTTACTTAAACATAAGAAAATATTTTTTGTCTGAAGTGTATATCTTTCAATTAAATTTAGACTTACAAATTTTATGAAGGTTTCTAAAATGAGTTTATAGGCTTTATGTATGAACGATTTTTAAAAATTGAAGAAGCCCAAAACGCTACTTGATAAATTAGTAAGATCAATAAATCTGAAGACTAAAATAAGATCAATATAATTAAAACTCGGTTTATATAAGAAATACTTTGAAACCCAATAGTACAACATTTTTTTCCGCGAAATAAAAAAACGTCTGTAAAGTGAACCACTTTTTTGCACAGATTGTCGGGTTCTATCATCTTTAACCTTACAACTTCTTCGTCTATTTTGGGTATGACTGTATGGTATCATTAGCGTTAAATAAAGTAAGTGGAAATGTATTTCAGCCTATTTACTCTGATTTTATCCAGTCAAGTGGAAAAGATTTCAACTCATTTACTCTAACAAGGTGAGAAAAGTAGAGGTAAATGTTCCTTCAACTTTTGGTAGATGAAAATATAACACTGGATTTGACAGTTTTTTTACTTCCATTTTCACCTTTACATTTCCACTACTTTACTCCAATAATTGTCAGTCACAACCTTTGTAGTAGTTATGTTAAGGTAAGATATGAATAGATTAGATCAAATATATTCTTATATGGTTAGAATATTCTATAAGATAAAGAGTATGCAAAACATAAGTTTGTTAAGGACATATTTTAATATTAGATAACTCGCAATTTTTTAGTGTAGGAGTTGTTAAATGAAGTTAAGATATGAATATATTAGATTAAATCAAATCTTAATATGGTTAGAATCGACTCTTGAAGATTATCTACTCTTGAAGTTTATCAAGATTGTGTGCACAAAATTATTAGATATAACAAAATGTAATTATACTGCAACATATTAGATTAATATATATAAATTAACATATAATCTAAGTGTGTCTTCGACCTTTGTGTTTAACTGGACATAATTACATTTTATTGAATGCAGTATAAGAACTGGAGAGAAGAAAAAGGATCATCGAACAGACCATCTGGTTAGAAACAGAGTACACATTGACTTCTGTTTAGTATCGAGGTATACAACAAATAGATAGTATAGAATAGAGGGAGAGGACCAATTATATTTAGTATTAGATTAAGCTCGTTATATGTTTAAATTATACTTAGTTGACATACCTATAGATACAGAGGTCCAATTAATATAATAGATAAGATGATGCTCGGTTTATGTTTCTGTTCGGTTTAAGATATTGGTTTAATTTAAATAGGTGATTTGGTTTAATTTACGTTATAGGATTCCATTATGTACGAAGCGTGTAACAATATTATAGTAATAAACTAATAATGTCCATAACATAAATAGTCTAGTAACAATTTCTATGGGTCCAAAATTTAAAAGACAACTTCTAATGGTTGATAAAAATTAGGACTTTACTTTAATAGAGTAGATATCTACAATATTAAAATTGAAGTACCTTTTGATCATGTTTGGACACAATGATAGTAGACTTATATTTTTTTACTGTTGTTTGGACACACGGTTAAGAGGATAAACGTTTTCTTTGCTGTCTTCATTAATGATTTTTTCGTACTTTTGATTAGGGGTGGGCAAAAAACCCGAACCAAACCAAACCAAACCGACCCAACCGAACCCAAACCGATCCAAATCGAACCAAAATATTTTTCTAAACCATTTGGTTCGAGATTTTATCAACCCCTAATGGTTTGGTTGGGTTTAGTTTTAAACCGAACCAAACCGAAGTGTTTTTTAATGAGATTAATTAAATATAGTAATAATATTATTTATAATCTTGAAATCAATGACATGCATCTTACCGGTTAACTTATCCCATAAATATCCTAACCATCTGGTTCAATTAACCAAACTATTAAAACATCAAATATTCGTGAGAATATCAAATATCCTAACCAACTGGTAATCATATACACCATAAATATTCTTTTTTGAATTAATTTGTAGACATAATAGACTAGATTCTCGGATTCAATCTAGAAATATATGATTACCTTACTTTTCTAAACAAAACTTTCATCCCACGTCTTTTTTTTTCTCTCTGCTATATATTTCCAAATCTCTTATGTTGCTTCCTTATCTCTTAAAAACCATCAAATGCCTCCTTAATTATTAACCTAAATTATCACAAACAAATATAACAATCTATATAATAATAATACACTTTTGAAGCTCCTCAGCGTGTCCACGTCAGCAAGTTTGCGGGCCTCACGCGTGTTATTAGGGAAAACAAAAATGTATAATATTTTGTAAGATTGAATGTTATCGATGAGTGATGAAATGGTCCAGTGTTGTAAGTTGGTGACAAGAAGTTGGTACCACGAGTGAGCGGGTTCGAAATGCAGTGCTTGCATGTAATTTTTTTTATTTTTAATTTGGGCTTTTCGGGATACCTAAAAGCTTAGGGAGATTCAGAATGATTTTTTATGCTGGTTATTGGGATACAAAATGACTTAAGGATTTGAAACTTTATGAGACCATCTTAGATATTTTTATAAGAAAGGTTATCATGTTCTAACCTCCAATATCATTTCAATTCAGTTATAATCATTAAATAAAATAAAAACATATTTTTCAATAATAAATATTAACCCCGAACCATTCAGATCGACCATAAATCTCATATACATCACAATTAAAAAATATATATATATACAACATAATTTCAGAAAGAAAATTACACTAATAAACACATGTCCTTTTTTGTCTTGTCTCCATTAAATTATTTTTTACATGAAAGCCCTAATAACAGTAATGTTCGATAAAATCACTAATAAAGGGAATGCTCGATAAAATCACTACGAATATAAAATATGAAAATATCAACCCATATGAATTCGATGTTTATTCTTTTATCAGACTAATCAAGTTGTGTGACTTCTAATGTTTCATTCATCACCATTATAGATAAGCCAGATGAACAAATGTTAAAAAAAAAAAAACAGCAAAGTCGCATACACAAAACTACACAACACATCAACAACAACGTATCCAACCCCCGCGCTTGCGCGGGGACTGTGCATCTAGTATATTGATGTATTTCGTAAGAGGAAAAGGAATATACCCAAATATCTATCAAAGATATAATCAAGAAATATCTTAATGGTTAGATTTTCCGTGTGTATTTAACGTGCTCACCAATTTTTGTAACCATATATATAGATATCCCTCTACGACTCAATTTCTTCATTCTCAACCTATCACGAAAACTAAAATCACAATTAGCTAATGTCGAGTAACGCGAGTTGTAACCTGTGCAAGGATGTCAAGCCTTACAAAACCGGGTGGTGAGTACGTGTGAAGATGCTTCATCCGTGGAAACAAAACTTTGGGGGAGAAACACTTGAGTGCATACTTGCAGATGAAATACTAAGAAATTATTTTTCACATCTATATTTATATAGATTACAAAATTGAACATACTTTAATACTTGTTTCTCCTGCTCACAGGGTTGTAAGATTCATGTTGCATGCAGAAGAAGTCAAATGTTCCGGGTTCAGCGAGGCTTACCTATTGAAGAATGGCGGTTTGTTGAAAATTTCACCGTATCCCAGACTGGTGGGCCGTACCGACCAACAAATCTGAAGTACAAGATGACAATCACTGGTGACACAGTCATATCGAAATCTGATTTAAAAAATAACAATCACTTTGTTGATCTTGCAAGTTATGAAGATATCATTGAGGGGAAATTGAATCCCACCTTCCTAATTGGTATGATATTCATTTGAGTTCTTTCTTATATTAGACCATGTTTTGCACTGATTTTTAAACTATTAAACAATATTTTGGAACAGATGTCCTCAGTGAAATTTTTGATATGTGCACTATACAAACTGTGCAAGTTAAGAAAATTTTAATACTTTAACATAGCATTTGAAAAGCGCTATATAAATTGATAGATAAAAAATTGCGGGGGAAGATATAGCGTTCGCCATAACGTTATCTTTTTTTTCTTCTGTAATAGCGTTTTTCGTATGTTATATATGTGACATTTTCTTGTAGTGATGGCTAACTTATATGAAGCAATACATCTGAGTTATATTAACTGATACGGCTGAGTTTATATTAACATTTTTGATTTTAGGGTTTGTTTAAGGTATGAATGAGTTACACATATACGACATGGCTGAAATATATAAATGATAAGGCTGAGATATAAGTGAAAGTCAACTACACATAAAATTTCACAACTTAAGTGAAATACAACATAGAAGGTTCAACCGTCCAACATATTGTGTAGCGCAACATTTCCTCCTTCAACTTGGATCTCTGCTGCCATCTTTATCCGTAAACTTTGAACACTTTTATCGTTTATCCCATCAAAAGTTACAACAAGCGCTAGACAATCGATAAACTTCAACGAATACACCCCACAATCGCTAACTTGAAATTTTTATGGAATGTAGTTGCCTTTTCTCTTTCTAAATGTGAACTGCTTTTTACTAGGCTTTAAGATATTGTCAGGAATACCATCATTCAACATCCTAGGGATCAATTGAGTTAGTGGCCTAAATGCAATTTGAATTTTCTTCTCACTTTCCGGTGTTACATGTCCAATGATTGGATCGTAGGAATCAATCTTCTCCTTCATCAGTTCCACGTGAAACGCCACCCAATGATCGCCTGACACTTGAAGCACTCTTACAAGTGATCCACATCTTCAAACAACTTCAAGTTTGTTGGAATCTCAATGGTTATACCACCGTTTATTAACTCTTCATAACCAGTGTCTTTGAACTTTATCAGACTAGGTTTCATCATGAACTGTTTGTAATCATGAACCCATAATCTAAGGAACCAAGCGTCAATAAAAACAATACGCTTGGACCAGAATGGGGTGGGATCTCACATGGACCTTCCAATGAGGACTCTAATATATGTAGCGACTTGCTACACAAAGAAGATTAACTAAGTCATCATAATAGAATAGATAACTCAGCCATAATAGAATATATGATTCAGCCATAATAGAATATATATCTCGACCGTAATAGAATAGATAACTCAACCATAATAAAATAGATAACGCAGTCGTAACAGAATATATAACTCAAGCTTAATAAAATATATAACTCAACCATAATGTTGACTTACATTATCATATAGCCATCCATATTGCAAATCTGGCCACGGTCTTTCAGTGATGAGTATGCTGTAGAAATCACCCTCATAGTCAGCTAATTTTTTATGTCCTGGTGATCTAGTTTGAATGTTGTTAATGTGTTGCATAAGTCTTTCCAATTTAGTCGGATCAACAGGTTCTAGAGGATCATATATTGCTGATGAAAGCTCAAAATTCTTCTTCATGCACGTCATTTCATTGTCTCCAATGTAACGAAAAACTGGGGCTGGAGAATCTACCATCAATGCACACCTTTGTGGAGATAATTGAACACCTCTCTCCCGATACTCTTTTATTCTGGCAGACCTAATCAATTCCTCTTCCTTGACATCAGACTCCGGCAACAATTCGGCTTCTACTGCAAGAAATGCGTCGATCACATCCGCAAAACTGTCCTCTTCACTCAGCCTCCTAACATTTACTCTTATTACGTTGGCACGTGGTGGAGTGCTGGTTGGAACAAGAGCCTCCTTCTTTATATCAACCACCTTTTGTTTCTTTAACTCAGCCTCAGTTTTCTTCTTTACTCCTTTTAAACAGTGGCTTCTTGATTCTTTAACTCAGCATGTTTAATTTTTTTACTCAGCCGCCTCCTTCTTCTTTCACGCAGTCTCTGTCCTCTTCTTGGCAATGGTCTCCTTCTTTTGTAATACTTCCTTATCCGTCTGTTTTGGCCTGCACCTGTAGCCGCGCATATAGGCTGGAGCCTTAGCATCCTTGCAAGAGAAATATTAAAGAAATCAAGAGCAACAGCTTTAGCAGGCATTGTAGTGCCAAAACTCTTAAACTTTTTTTGCCCCCAAACTTTGTTAAACTTATCAAGCTCCTCTGTTAAACTTTTTTTTTTTTTTTGCCCCCAAACTCTTACCAGGGGTCTTAGCTAACATTCGACTATTGACAGACTTCTGCTGTGTATTCTGCAGCTGTGATGGAAACTGGTTAGATTGCGGTTGTGGTAATGGCAACTGTAAATATTGTTCGGGGACTTTTGAGAAGTTATCGTAGATTTCGATACTTTTTCCTACACCTAGAACTCTCAGACGCTCATCCATTGAAGCTTTCACTATTACAATAATAAAAATCTTATCCATGTTCTGGGTGAAGTCAACCAATTTGGAATTGTTGGCGTTTAGCCGCGATTCAAACGTCTGAAATCTACCTTCATAGTGATCAAATTTTCTAGAAATATTCTCTAGAGTTGTCATCATGCTGCTCAGAGCATTGTTTCCCATATCTTCCCTACTTTCCTCCTCGCCAGAACCCTTTCCTGTCGCATCAGCTCTATCTTCACTAGTGTTCACTTCCTTCTGATTCTTAAATTTCTTCTTCTTCTTAATGAGTGGCTCAGCCTCTGACGAAACTCCACCTTTCATTTTTTTTCTTCTTCTCATTCCCCTACACTTCCTAAACCCCTTTAACAAATCAACCTGCATGTATGTATGTTATCAAATTAACGAGTTGTGGATTGTATGCTTCACCCGACTACTGAGGAAACATCTCTTCTAATGAGTCCTTCATAACCATTTTCTTCACACACACCTACAACAATAACTCATAACTCATCCACCAAATACCACATAACTCAACTACCAAATAACACATAACCCAGCCATCAAAAACGAATAAGTCAGCCATCTACTAAATAATATCTCAACCTTCATATACTCATAGTTTAGCTATCAAAAACAAAGAAGTCAGCCATCTACTAAATAACATCTCAACCATTATATACTCATAACTCATTCACCATATAACTCATAACTCAGCATTAAACCTTACCTCGCTGTGATATCTGATCTCCTCATAGAATAGAGTGTCAAAACTTGCACGTGTACGCTTTCCACCCCAGCAAAAAAAAAAAACAAATTTCTTCATTTTTTGACAACTCTCCCAAAACGTTTTTCAAAGCAAATGACAGATTCATACGAACAAACTAATAACACATCTTTCATGCCGCTTATAAAGAATGACCCTCTTTCTGGATCCAACATTTTAAAAGAGTCAACAAGAACTTCATATGCAGTCTGACCCCATGGATACGTCATCATGGCTTCATCGTCTAATACTCTTTTTATACTTTCAAATGGTATCCTAGAATTATGATGCATAGCACCAAGTCTCATGGCTTGAAAAAGTAACAGCCTTAACCATTTACGCTTCTCAAAACTCCAACTCGGACATACCTCTAATGCTCGCTTCAGTTTCTCTAACTTGGGTCCCATCCCAAGCGGTAGATTCAACTCCTCCCAAAACGCTTTGTATTGATCAAGTTCAAAACTTCCTGTTGGCACTGGATTTGTGTTTTACCCAGTGATCTCACCAAATTTGTGTAAGTTACCTGATAGGTTGATCAACAGCGACATTCCAAATCTCCTTCTTATGTACTCGCAGTTTTCTACATAATAGATAATGTAAGGTCCTACCAAACCACACATTTTTGCGTCCAGCAAGCTTAGCAATTACTCCAATAGAATACTTCTCCAGTTCGGCTCGGCCCACACATCACGTCTTATTGCTTTTCTAACATGATGGAGTTCTCCTATATGCAAATTATGATTAATAACTTTATTTTCTAGATTAGAAGACCGCTGGTTAGTCCAGTGCTTGATCTTCAGAAACATCCATCTAATCGTATAACCAATTATTACCCCAGCCATAACCGAATAATAATTCAGCCACAACATAATATAACTCAGCCGCAACAGAAAAATAACTCATTCACAACATCATATATAACTCAGCCACAACGTAATATATATAACATAGTCATAACATAAAAATAACTCGATCACAACATGCTATATCACTTGGCGACAATATAACCAAGCCAAAAATAAATAAAAAATGCAGCCATAACATAATATATCACTCAGCCGCAACAGAAAATTAAATCAGCCACAACATAATATATAACTCAGTTACAACGTAAATCAAACTCAGCAACATTAATCAAACACAACCAAAACATAATATGTAACTCCAGGACAACATACCAGAGAAGACAATTTCGTAGATACGATTGCGGTGAATACGGTGATTTTAGAGAAGATGATTGGAGACGACGCTTTCCGAGAAAGCGATATCAAAGAAGACAAGACAGTTAGTTCGAGGCAATAAACACAATGTCGATGGTTAGGGTTTTGTTCAAAACAATAAAAGAAAATTGTTTTTTTTTTCTATTTTTTTAACACGGGAGGTGAAGTAATTAAAGCATATGGTTGTTTCGAATATTGATCAATTAAGATGCTGATATGGATAAAATAATTAGTGACATAAATTTGTAGTTTAAAATAAACTGAATTAAAAAGACTAATTAAAGACCTTAATTGTATTTATTAGGGGCCTCAAACATTCTAATATTTTTTTTTGAAAAATCTAACTATAAAACGAGGATATACTCCTCAATAAGGGTGTCCACGTCCTTTAAAATATTCGGCCAATCAAAATATTTCATTTCGCCACGCCAGTACACGAAATTGGATACTCTTGGGCTCATTTATTTTATAGATTCGTTTTGTTGAAGATTGAGGCTCGTTAGGCCCACGAACGGGGAACCTTAGAAAGCTATCAAGCCGACGATGCTTCGCTTCTCTGTTTCTTCACTTTCTTCGCTTTCTTCTTCTCGTTTCATCTTCTCGGAAAGAAGAGATGAAGAAGCCGGGCGGAACCGAGAAGAAGAGAGTTAAACAATCATCAGGATCTTCATCCTCCACCGCCAGATTCTGGTTCCGATCCTCCACCGAGGGTTTGCTTCTCTCTTCTATCATTCTCGCTAATATCTTTCAGACAAAACATTGTGTTTAGGTTACGTTTTCCTTTTGTTTGATCTGTTTCAGTATCTGATGGAGAATAAATATGTGATTAATGTTTGCTAAATTGTATGTAAATGCACAGATATGTGTGTATTCACATCACTGTTCTTGTGTAATGTTAATAATGTCATGTGTGGAATATTATATTGTTGAAAGTTTGAGTCGTTGGCCTTTGTAATTCAGTTGTTTGCTGAGAAAGTTAGGGACAACAAGGGGTTGGAATCAAGATGGGCTGTTATGGAGGAAGCACGAGACGAATACTTTAGAGGCAAATATTTTGTCAGCTTCTTAAAGAATCACCCCGAGTGTAAAGAGATTCTTGAAGAAGATAAAGACCTTGATGCGGAAGATATTGCTAATGTGTTGTTGGAAAAGAACGTTCTTGTCCATTGTGATCGTCTTACTAAAACTGTTCATCTCTGGAAGAAAAAGCTCTCTACTTGGCCTGCTCATCTTGAGATTTACCGTGTAAGTTTATTTGGTCTTGGTTCATATGATGAGCTGTTGTTTATTTCTCAAGTATTTAAGGTTTATTTTTAATCTTTGTAATGTGCAGGAAAATCAAGGCATCCACTATGGCAAACGCTTCTGTCCTTCTGGCTAATTTGTAATTTAAATGGCTAGAGGGACTAGAATAGGATATAGTTATGAATTATGGATCTTGATTATTGGGGGAGGGAATGAACATTACATGATGCTAAGATTTTGTTTCTTTAACTATGGGGTACCTAGCTGGGAACAATAATAAATAAGTGGCAGGGTTTGCTTCTTTTTAATTTAGCTTGGGATCGTGAGCTGGAATACTACGTAACTAAAAGCCACCATACTTATCCTCACGATTTGTACATCTACTCTGTAATAACTGTGCTTCCCTGACATTGCAGGTTACGTAGATCAGGTTAATCCTTCCTAGCTTATCATCCTGGCTTAGTGAGGGACAAATTGGCATATCATGGTTGTGCTGAGCTTTTCCAGGTAAAATTTTTCAACCTTCTCCGTCTTTATTCGTTGATAAAACAAAGTGTTTATATCAGAAACACTTTTTTTCCTGTCTACCATTTGTGCTCGAGTTACAAAGGGAAGTATTTTAAACGGTAGAGTTGGTTTCTTACATCATCGTTTCTATTTTAAAGGATCTTCACAGTGAACTCATTCAGTATCGGCGGCCTCAGATGATCAAGCAGAAGTTTATTTCAGAAGAACTTATTGTAGACTCACACTTGCGCAGGGACAATGGCTTATTTCCTCTCATGCCAGAAGAGGTAAAACCCTGAGCTTCTCTCAGGTTATACTAAAAATGCTTAATATGGACACATTTGTATATCTTAATACCCTTTACGGCTGCCTTCATTTTGTCTCTTGAAGCCTGCCTTGGAAACCTTTCTATGTGTTTTTCTTGGAGTTTCTAACGAACATATATAGATGCAGCATCATAAATTTTGCCGTTTACATGTGGTTCATATGTAACATGAACTTTTATTTCCTTGGTTATCACTTATCAAGAAACACATTGACAGAGTGGGAATGACAGCCTGGAGATCATATGCCTGGTGCTGGAGCAATCACATGAAACCACAGTCTTGGACTTGAGAGCACACTTTGAATGATGGTGATCGTGTTGGTAATGGTGATGTTGAAGGAAGAAATGAGGCATCAAATCCACAAGACAGCTATGTTGATGGAAGCAACAAAGGAGAGGTGGCATCTGTGGAGGAAGATTGGTATTCTGCAGAGAAGACACGAAATGAGTAACACTAAGAGATCAACGGGAGCTTATGTTGCAAGACAGGATGACACTTTCGATGCATTGGTTTGTAAGTAAGATCTCCAGACACGATTACTTCTGAGAACTACAAAGTTTCTGCTTTTATTATTTTCACTATTCTTTTTGTAACTTATTTTTAGTTTTTCTGTTTAGAAACATTTTATGCGTATCAGTCATTTTTGCATTTAAAAGTATTAATACCATGTTCTCCAACTGAGAAACACCATTCCCTTTTCCTAGGAAAACATAATCTAATATTCCATTCCTTTTTTTACGAGAAGCATCATGCAACATCGAAAATTAGTACATGAAAAAACAAGCCCATAACATCCAGATACTCTTTCAATCATCTGTCGACAAGTCTGGCACACTTATACTGCTTAACTTATACAATTATTCATCGGTTCAAAGATGCACAATCCTTCGCTGCACAAAAATTAAAGAGTAGGAACCGTAAACAAAAGCATAGTTTACACATCTACGAGGTAAAAGATTGAGGATTCGCAGCAGCGTTGACAAGTAGAAAGAGTGAGTCAACTGAGTAAGTATGACACAACAAGAACATCCGGAAAAACTCGAACCATATATTTGACATGTATAGAAATTTATATTAACATTTAAATATGTTTTGTAAATGATTTTAGCTTGGTATCATCAAAATAATTAGTATAATGTTCAAAATAAATAAATAAATAAGTAATAGTAATTAGTATAGTAAATAATATTCTCCCAAAATATGTTTATAGAAACTATACCTGCCAAAATATGCAAAGTATAGATTATAGACCGTTCATTGTACTAATATTAAAACTTATGTATCTGCTTTCATTTTTAAATAATATTCATTCGGTTCGTGATTCACTGTAGATTCAAAGCAACATAAAATTTTACTTTTTAGTTTTGTAAAGATAATTATGAGTCAAATGAAATACTATTATCCACAATACACGTATCTCTTTCCACAATGTAAACATAATATCCAATTATTACCGTATTTTGATCCACTAAATAACTTATATATAAAAGGCTATTGTATTTTCATATATAAAATTATTAATATGCATTAATATTTTTTATACTTATTTTTCTAAAATTTCACGAAAAGAATATTTCATATATTAATTACCATAATAACATTTAGCCATTATAACTAAATTATTTTAATAAAATAAACAACTAATAATTAAAAACCCAGCGCGTAACAACTAAGAATGATGTAAGGAAGGCATAAAGTTGTATTTTCAGTTATCACAAATATAGAATCAATTGACAACAACTAAATCATATCCAGCTTAATACAATAGAGAAGAGTCTCCATACCTTCTAATATAAATATCTCAATATATTAGTGGTTAAATCAGTTGTTTCTCACACAAACACTCACTCCATTCGTGGAGTTTAAGTTTTTCTATCTAATGATATTAGTAGTTTGATCCACAAAAAAAAAGAAACGGTCGAACTATACATTGTAATTGGAGAAAGAAAACAAACAGAAATCATAATTGGAGATGAGATTCCAATCTTTAAAACTAAGTTATAAGCATAATTGTTTTTTACATAAGTCTAAAACCTCGAACTAGATTCTTCATATTTTATTATTTAATTGTGTTATATATAATAGAAACATATTTGACAATAATATAAATTTAATGGTATATTAAAGATAATTATAGAACTAAATTAGTACCAATGAATTATATTCAAATACTTATTGCAAACTGAAATTATAAAATATTAAAATTTTAAAATTAGTTAAATATAATTTTAAATACAAAATTGACATAAAAATAAAAAATTTAAATATATTATCCGCGCATAGCGCGGAGAAAGAATCTAGTATATGTTAATATAGTAATATACCAATTTTTCGGTAACATTCTTATAGTTTTCTCTTAATTAATTAGCTACGCCTACAATTTGTTTCTAGATGTGGGTACTGAGTCATGAACACAGTCTAGACACTCTCATTTCCTAACAAACAATTTTTGTGTCCAGTGGTTATGTTTTTCAAATCCAATTTAATTTTCTGAATAAGGTGTCAAGTTACGTAACTATTAAAATTTCTTAATTAATTATTTTTATTTTATTATAGATTTTTTAACACAAAGAACATGTTTTATGACTATCTCCATCCGTTTCAAATTAGATGTCGTTTTAAAATAAAAATTTTATTTCAAAATAAATGTTGTTTTATAATTTTAATGTAATATATATTGATTTTAAATGTCATTCTATTTTTCATTGGTTGAAAAGTGATAGGTGTATAAGTAAATATGTTTTTATTTTGAAAACATACAATATTAATTATTTTCTTAATCTGTGTGCAAAAATTTAAAACGGCAATTAAAACGAAACAAATAGAGTATTAATTATTATCAAAGTTAATCTTCATGACACTATTAGAAAAAATTAAAATTGGGTTGCTAGCTAAACTATTTGCATGTTTATAAAAAATATTATTAGGTTTCACATGATCGACTATAGTTATATATTTTTTTAAAAAATATTTCATATATATATATATATATATATATATATATATATATATATATATATATCTAAATTAAGCCGATGAACTTAAATGTGCACGGGCAACTGTAAATAATTGTAAATTTGAAAAAACAATGTGAGAAATAACAGTAATTAATATATCTGACGTAATAAGAAACACATTGGCAAGTGTAAATAGTCAAATACAATGTGCACAAGCACAACTAACATTTATCTTTAACTAACAAAAGCAAATTGGGTACTGTTTTTGTTTTATCCAAATTAAGCCAATGAACTTGCATGTTCACAACTAACAATTCTCTTTAACTAATTAGCTACATGTACAATTTGTTTTTAGATGCGGGTATTGAGTCATGAACACAGTCAGACACTCTCATTTCCTAACAAAAATCGTTTTTGTCCACTCGTTTTTTCTAAATTCAATTTAATTTTCTGAGTAAGGTGTCAGTTACGTAACTATTAAAATTTCTTAATTAATTATTGTTATTTTTTACACAAAGAACATGTTGAAATACTATATATAAAGTTAGTCTTCATGACACTATTAGAAATTAATTAAAACTGGGTTGCTAGCTAAGCTATTCGTATCTTTTTTTTTTTTAAATCATTAGGTTTCACATGATCGACTATAGTTATATTAAAATATAAATATTCATATCTATATATATTTTTTTTTTCTTTTAAAATCTAATTGTTTTAAATACTTGGTTGATTATTTACTCCCACATGTGCCGTAAATTACATGAGTGGGTGAGAAAATTAAACCGGTGAAAATTTTGGTTTAAAATAGAAAGACTTCACATGAGTCGGGTTAGATAAAATTTACAAGTGTAGAAAAAACATTATATATATGCACTAGTCTTCATGAAAGATAATATAACTTCAAAAGCTTAAACAAGTTAAAAAAAAACATAGAAACATGGAGAGCGAAGGAAGACTAACTTTTATGAGAACAGACATTTCTCCAACGGAGTTAGTGGAATGTGGGGCAAGGATATTAATTCTGAAGAATATAGAAATGATTGTCCAAGTTCGTGCTATTAACGTGAAGATTTATGTGGTCGGTGTTGAAACAAACGCGAACGGTCACGATCTCATTGCTGCCGGTGCAAACGAAATTGTCCCGGAGTTTACAATGTCGGTCCCAGAAACTATTAAAGCCATTATAGGAAGAATGATGTTGCTCGAAGACAAAAACCAGTAAGAAAATCTTATTAGATATGATAAAAATATATGCTATATCTCTCCACAGATATATATTTTATATTGAATAAAAGGTCATATAATCGATTTAACAAATATTATAATGAATCATGTTCGTAAGCATGCATAAAATCGGGGTTTGTGTCATTTCTCAGCGTAAGGGTTACAATGTTTCGCCTAGAAATCTTAATATGACCAATCTTTAATGAAATTAGTACTTGTATCGTCTTATATAATTGTTCTCAGAAAAAAAAAAAAATTAATACTTGTATGGTCCATCTCCGATAAAAGCAATACGAGTGTAACGTGTCCATTACACTGCATACAAATTAATCCGCTTCAGATTTTGATAAACTAATCTCTTTCAACACCTATACGGTCTACATGGATTGCCAGTGGCTGGTTACTGTTAATTACAGCAAAAACATTAAACATTAATATTAGCACGAAAAGTATAAAATTGTGTGGCCAGATTTCCCTCCTCGTCACTTTATTATATGTTTCACTTTACTTTTCTTTTCTTCTCTGTTTATCTTCTTTGAAAGAACACTCTCTGATTGACAAAAAAAAAAAAAAAGAACACTCTCTTAACTATCACTTCTCTTCCAAATCTGAGGCAAAAAATCATGGTTGAAGGCTTAGAGCACAAACTCAAAACCAGACTTAAGAGCACACACTCTCCTTTCCTCTACATACATTCCTTTGCGAGCGGCTCAGATCTAATCCTCTGCGACTCAAGACCTCCTATCCTCCTCTACCTCAGTCTGTGCTGCCACTAACAGACCTCGTCTCATTCTCTACATTTCGCCAGAGATAGCTCCTCCTCTGCAACCGGCTCGTTTGGTATATGTTTTTATTGTATTTGTTGCAAGCGTGATGACAGATTGGAAGTTTGACTGATATAAATGGCGGAAGAATGTGGAGGACATCGGAGGAGGTGGCAGAGGACGGCGGAGGGCATTGTAGGATACAGCTCGAAATTGTTATTTTGCTTTTTTTTTTAGATTTAGATTTGTAAACAGGGTAATGAAAACTGGTTTTGATTTGTAATTGCTTGGTGTTCAGAAAAAAAAGATTTGTAATTTGATTTTAATGTGTATACTAGACTTTTATTAGTAAACTAAATCTTCTTTTTTTTTTATAAATAAATAATTTTAATTTCTAAACGAATTCTAATTTATAAACTAGTTTCAATAATTATAAACTTTATCAGGATACTTTTAATTTATATTTTTCAGTTATTAATTCAAAAAATGTTTTTTTTTAAAATATTGTTACATCTTAGTCACTAAGTAAATACTTCCTAATCATGTATCAAAACAGCGTCAATATACAACTCTAAGACCATCCACATCGGAGGCTTTTGACGGAACCTTAGCGC
This sequence comes from Eruca vesicaria subsp. sativa, assembly GCA_932364175.1. NCBI lineage: Eukaryota > Viridiplantae > Streptophyta > Magnoliopsida > Brassicales > Brassicaceae > Eruca > Eruca vesicaria. Next base: position 76,130 of record CAKOAT010134155.1, read on the forward strand.
GAAACCATAGGTTTAGGGGAATAAAATAACATTAAACCGAAGTGGTTTGAGACGGATCGGTCCGTCCGTAAGGGGTTTACGGACTCGGTCCTTCTTGACGTGTCACACTCTCATTCGCCCTCTGGAGAGTTGTGTTTTGACACGTTGTTGAAGCCTTTTTCATTTGCGAACCAAAAAAAAAAAAAAAAGAAAGAAGCTCTGGGCGATAAAGGCGATAAGTGCGATAAGTCTAACCTAGGATCAACAAGGTAAATCGATTGTTTGTTTCGTTTATTTATGGATTCCAAATCGTGTGCATGTTGTTTTCGTCGCCTTTGACGGTTTTGATTCTTGTTTAGAATCGATTTGAGAAAGTTAGGGTTTTGCAACGAAATGGGTTTTACTCGATTTGGGGTTTTTAGTCTGTGGTTTGTGTTTCAAAACGGTTTTGGGATTGAATCGGTTAGGGTAGACTTTCGTTGAAGTTAGGGTTTGTCAAGGAAAGGGATTTCAATCGACTTCTGGATTATCGAGATTGTGGTTATGGTTTGTAAACGGTGCTGTGTTTGAATCGTTTTCAGTAGTATTACATATGAAGTTAGGTGGATTATTGAGATTGTGGTTATGGTTTGTAAACTGTTGAGTTTAGTGAATCGTCAATTCTTATAATGTTGACAGTTTAGTTTCTTTCTTATTTTTATGGTTGTTGTTGAGAATAGGGTTTAGAGTGTTGTTGTCTGGACTTATCTATGTGATCGAATTTGTGTCTGTGTTGACATCTGTTTTGAACTTATTTCAGGTACAATGGGACAATATAGCTATAGCCAACCTTCTTCTTCTTCAGAGGAGTGTGATGTAGATCTAGCTTGTTTCCTACAAGCAGAAGCCGACATGTACGCACATGAAGCTGAGAGTAGTGTCAATATTCCAGGGGCCTTTGAGTATAGTCCTAATCCTGAGGCAGATGATGGAATCCCCAAGACGTGTTATTGTGGTGCTGACCCTGTTGTTCACACAGCTCACACCAAGAAAGACCCAGGTAGAAGGTACTTTAGCTGCGAGAATGTCGACGATGGTGAGTGCCATATTTGGAAGTGGTGGGACGTAGCCGTTATGGAGGAGTTGAGTGACTTCCAGAGACAACTAAGGCAACTGAAGGATCAAGCCAATGAGAGTGAAAAGATGCTGGCTAAAGTGGAGACGACAGTGGGGGAGTTACCTAAGAAGAGATCATGGTTTATTACAAATACCATTTCACTGGTTGTCGCTGCAATGGCTTTTATAGCTCTGGTGGTGATGTTCAAGAGGCTTGAAGAGAAGGAGAAAGTGTTAACAAGCTTCCTGGTTAGTTATCTTCATCGTGTTAACTTCGAATGTTTTTCTACAAGTTTTTAAATACTTTTGACTCTTTTATGTCGTTTGTGTTCTGGATGAGCTTCAGAGGCTGAAGATGTACGTTTATGACCGTTAGAAGGTAATTGACAAACACCCTGGTACTATGTATACTTTGAACTATTAAAACATATTCTACTTAAGTCATTCTATAAATTAATTAAAAACAGACAACATTCAAACGCATTCAAAATAAAAAATAACTTCAAACTAAAACTGAAAACAGAAAACATTCAAACTCATTCAAAATTAAAAAATAAATTCAGTACTTATTATTTTTTGTTTTCTTGTTGCAGGGTCAGTACTCACGGGTGCATTCGGCGTATGGTCAAGTCTTTTCCCCTGTAGGACATGTGAAGCAACTCACGGATTCCTACTGTTTACTTGGCTTTTTTGTATTAAGCTTCAGTGAAGCCTTTATTTAAACATGTATTCGGCGTTTGCTATGTATCTCATTCTCATGTCTTTTGTTCTGTATCTCAAACGAAAAATCTAAACTTATGTGCTTCTATTGATATTGCTTTGAGCTTGTTGTTAACATCTTCTACTCTAGCCTTCCAGATTTGATCGTAAGTAATGTTAATGTCCAGTGATATTGCTTTGATCTTGTTGCTCTGGTTTTCTAGATGTCATCTTCATTCTCATCAACTCATTTGATATTCCTATGGTTTTATAATTATCATCTTCATTCTCATCATGTCTTTTATATCTCTATGGTTTTATAAGAAGAAAGAATATATTATAACTACGATACATTAACCAGAACAAAAGAGACCAAATTTGTATAGCTTTGTTTTGTCTATCTTACTTTGTTGCTCTGCTCTTTTAATAATTGGAACTGAGCCTTGTCGATTCTCAAAATTGTTAAATTAACCAAACCAGTGCAAAATTGTTAAATTAACCAAACCAGTGCAAAATTGTTAAATTTGTTTACGATAGGTTTTCAACCTCTTTTATATAAAACGTTAATGTCTGTGTATTCTTTTTATTCTATTTTAAACATTCTAAAAATGTTTGTATCTTATTTTTTTATAAGGCAGATTAGCACACCATGTCATCATCTTCATCTGATGAAGTCGAACGAAGAATGGACGAAGTTTTCGATGATATTTTTGAAGAAACAATCGACAACATCATGGAGGCCCAAACCAAAAACAAACGGTCCTATATAGAACGGGACCGGGAAGCAGGTCACCATCGTTTATGGAATGACTACTTCAGCAAAGATCCGACATTTCCGGCTCAATTCTTCAGACGACGTTTTCGCATGAACAAGGATTTATTCTTGCGTATTGTCCAGCGCCTCTCAGAGAACATTCCATACTTTCGGCAAAGAAGAGATGCGACTGGTCGGTTTGGTCTTTCTGCGCTACAAAAATGTACGGCAGCAATTCGCCTGCTTGCCTATGGTTCGGCAGCTGACACGGTTGACGAATACCTCCGTCTAGCTGAAACCACGGCACTTCGTAGTTTAGATAATTTCACTGAAGGAATTATACAGTTATTTGGAGATGAGTATCTACGACGGCCCACACCGGAGGATCTTCAATGACTACTCGATATTGGAGAGATACGTGGATTTCCCGGGATGGTAGGAAGCATTGACTGCATGCATTGGGAGTGGAAAAATTGCCCAACCGCCTGGAAAGGGCAGTACACACGTGGATCGGGAAAACCGACAATTGTCTTAGAGGCCGTAGCTTCACAGGATCTTTGGATATGGCACGCCTTTTTTGGTCCTCCAGGTACCTTAAACGATATTAATGTCCTCGACCGGTCTCCAGTATTTGATGACATTTTACAAGGTCGAGCTCCCAGGTTAGAGTATGTGGTCAACGGGCACAAGTATAATTTGGCCTACTACCTCACAGATGGTATATATCCAAAATGGTCAACATTTATCCAATCTATCTCGCTTCCTCAAGGTCCTAAAGCGGAGTTATTTGCTAAAGTTCAAGAATCAACCAGAAAAGATGTAGAGCGGGCTTTTGGAGTATTACAGGCTCGTTTTGCGATTGTCAGAAACTCGGCTCTTTCATGGGATAAGGACAAGATTGGGAGGATTATGAGAACTTGTATCATATTGCACAATATGATCGTCGAAAATGAACGCGAAGGATACACTCAGTACGATATCTCTGAATTTGAAGAAGGAGAGACAAGTAGAAGTTCACAGGTGGATATGTCCTATAGTACAGACATGTATACAAATCTCAGTAATGTGCTTGGTATCAGGAATCATGTCCGCGATAGGCGTATACATGAACAATTGAAGAATGATTTGATCGAAAATATTTGGAACAAATTTGGGGTTGAAGAATTTTAATTATTGTATCTTTATGTGTAATCATGCAATTAATAAAATTTTAATTATTTTATATTTCAATTCAATCATGCAATTAATAAAATTAAAATTTTTTCATGTTTAAAAAAAAAAAAATATAAAAATATATTTTAAGGACTCATAAACGGAGTCCACCATTACACTCATTTTTTGGTTTCGGATCCTTAACTATTCTAAAAAAAAAAAAAAAAAAAAAGTAAAAATCATCCCTAAGGACTCCACAATGGGATCCACCATTGTGGATGCTCTAAGACGCTTGACGCGGGTGATCTCGATTCGTCGAGTTGACTTGTTTTCGTCGTAGAATCTCAACGGAAAGTCCGATTGAGACGAAACAAAAAGCGTCTCGATCAAGATTCGAGATGGAGATGTTTCAATCCATTGAGCTTGTCCAACTTGCCTAATGGTGAGTCTGCGAGCACGGTCCTGATTCATCAAGCTATCTTGTGTTCGTTGTAAAACCTCAACGAAAACTTTGATTGAGACAAAACGAAAAGCAGTGCGATTATTGTTTAGAGTATGGTCCGGCTCACCATAGCTATGAGTTGGATTGTGCGGACCCTCGGGGAAAAGTCAGTGCCTCTGGGACGAGGTGGAAGGCCGGTCAGCTCGCCAAGATGGCAATCTAGGTTGCTTGGCCACCTCACCGTCTTTTCGGCTGGATAGTATTGCCCGATTCTGCGAGTAGCCTAAGGTTCTTCCGCGAGAAACCTTGGGTTTTGTCGCGAATAACCTAGGGTTTTTCCGCGAGTAACCTAGGGCTTTCTCCGCGAGTAAGCTAGGGCTTTCTCCGTGAGTAACCTAGGGTTTTTCCGCGAACAACCTAGGGTTTTGCCGCGAATAACCTACGGTTTTTCCGCGAGTCACCTAAGGCTTTCTACGCGAGTAACCTAGGGTTTTTCCGCGGACAACCTAGGGTTTTGCCGCGAATAACCTACGGTTTTTCCGCGAGTCACCTAAGGATTTTTNGCGAACAACCTAGGGTTTTGCCGCGAATAACCTACGGTTTTTCCGCGAGTCACCTAAGGCTTTCTACGCGAGTAACCTAGGGTTTTTCCGCGGACAACCTAGGGTTTTGCCGCGAATAACCTACGGTTTTTCCGCGAGTCACCTAAGGATTTTTCCGCGAACAGCCTAGGGTTTTCCGCGAGTATCCTAGGATTTATTTGGCAAGTAACTTACGGTTTGTTCCGCAAAAAATCTAGGGTGCTTTTCGCGAGTAACCTAGGGTTTTTCCGCGAACAACCTAGGGTTTTGTCGCGAATAACCTAGGGTTTTTCCGTGAACAAACTAGGGTTTTGCCGTGAATAACCTAGAGTTTTCCGCAAGTAACCTAGGGTTTATTTCACGAGTAACCTACGATTTGTTCCGTGGTTTCTGGGAGGGCAAGTTTTATTTTTCCGAAAAGTTCTCGAAAAACGTCTTTTGCTCAACCCGTGAGATATGTCAAACTCGGAAATAAGAAAAACACTATGGGTTTGATAGATTTTATCGTTGCCCTTAGTGATCTGAGATAGAAATCGTGAGCTCGTTTTGTTGCTCTTCCCGTGGCGAAGAGTCGCGATTAGGTTTTCGATTTTGTTGAGTACTACAGCGTTTGCGTGAGCGTTGGCTGTACGAGTAGTCGCTGCTGGAGTTTTTTTACCAGCGTCTTTTTGCGAGTTGCGACTTTTTCTTTCATACATCCAGACATCGTTTTGGTCAAGCGTTTTGCGGCTAAGAGTAAGAGTAATCCGACCCCCCCTCCTTCTAGCACCAAACTGTGGGAACCGAAATTCACACTTGTCGATTTCCGTTGAATAAGGAAACTTAGGAAAACCCTAATTTTCCAGAGGAACCGGATCTCTGCGAAAGCCAACGACAAGTAACCAAATAAATGCGGAAAAATATGAAAAACATAATAAAACGAATTTATAAAGAAAGTCGATCTTATTTTCGATTCGCGTAAGAGCGTTGCGATCATTACAAGGAATTAGAAAGGCTTTGGCCGCAGGGGCCATCAGCGAGTTACAAACATAAAACCCTAGATCTAGTCGAGTCGCAGCTCGATAACGAAAAACAGAAAAAGATAGGAAAAAAGGTTTGAATGATTTCGGACTGAACCTTATGAAAGGCTGCCTACGTACCCCTTTCGGGGATCAAGTCGAATGTAGTTCAGTTGGTAGAGCTGGACCAGAGATCGAACTGTCTGGGCAAGTTCGTCTAGTAATTGAGCGCCAGTCATAGAAACCGAACTTGTCGAGAAAAAGCCTAAGTTTCTAAGTGCGGAAAATTCCAAGTCTAGAAAAGTTGTGAAAGTCTCAGATGAGAGCTCTGGATTTCGTCCCCTTGCTTCTGCCCTATGCCTCTTGCTTATATACTCCCTTCCTAGGCGGTTTAGTCTTTCCGTTTTGCTCAGATTCGAGTTTAATGAGAATCTTCCATTTATCTCGATCTTTCCTTTTTTCCCGCGGAAATCTTCTATTTTTTTCCTTTTTTCCGGCCCGGCTTAGTTCGCCAGCAGGCGAACTAGGAGTCCCTCGACTAGTTCGCCTGCTGGCGAACTAAGCCAAGCCGGCTTAGTTCGCCAGCAGGCGAACTACTGACTTCGCCCTACAGGTTTTTATCACCTAGTTCGCCATATGGCGACCTGGCCAAGCTGAACTAGCTCGCCGTACGTCGAGCCGACCATCCCGAGCCTCGATCTCCCACGTCCTTGATTCAAGGCATACGTCCTTCGACACGATCGTATTCCGAATCACGGTCGAAATGTCTCCCGTTTCGTCCCGATCCGTCCTATCGTTCGAGTTTTACGATAAAAACCGTAAAACTTTGTTTTCTCGAAAAGAACTCGAGGAAATCGTATAAAACGGCAACGGTTAAACGAAACACCGAATATTGCCTAAACTATANTGATCGCAACGCTCTTACGCGAATCGGAAATAAGATCGACTTTCTTTATAAATTCGTTTTACTATGTTTTTCATATTTTTCGGCATTTATTTGGTTACTTGTCGTTGGCTTTCGCAGAGATCCGGTTCCTCTGGAAAATTAGGGTTTTCCTAAGTTTCCTTATTTGACGGAAATCGACAAGTGTGAATTTCGGTTCCCACAGTTTGGCGCTAGAAGGAGGGGGGGTCGGATTACTCTTACTCATAGCCGCAAAACGCTTGACCAAAACGATGTCTGGATGTATGAAAGACAAAGTCGCAACTCGCAAAAAGACGCTGGTAAAACAACTCCAGCAGCGACCACTCGTACAGCCAACGCTCACGCAAACGCTGTAGTACTCGACAAAATCGAAAACCTAATCGCGACTCTTCGCCACGGGAAGAGCAACAAAACGAGCTCACGATTTCTATCTCAGACCGCTAAGGGCAACGATAAAATCTATCAAACCCCATAGTGTTTTTCTTATTTCCGAGTTTGACATATCTCACAGGTTGAGCAAATGACGTTTTCCGAGAACTTTGCGGAAAAACAAAACTTGCTCTCCCAGAAACCGCGGAACAAACTCGCGAAATAAATCCTAGGATACTCGCGGAAAACCCTAGGCTGTTCGCGGAAAAATCCTTAGGTGACTCACGGAAAAACCGTAGGTTATTCGCGGCAGAACCCTAGGTTGTTCGCGGAAAAACCCTAGGTCACTCGCGAAGAAATCCTTAGGTGACTCACGGAAAA
>CAKOAT010134266.1:0-54588 GCA_932364175.1 Eruca vesicaria subsp. sativa
TTTAATTAAATTTGGTTTTTGGAATGGGGGAAGTCAAAAGTGTTGTATGTACGGATAGAATCATGCAAGAAACGTGAACTTAGCGTTGAATCACAAGACAGTTTAAGACACGAAGTCAGAGAAGGGTTCCTCTTTGCGTGTCCCTTGGTCAACAAGTTCACAGCTACGTTTACCTTCTAATGGGCCTTATAGTCTTAAGCAAAATAAGCCAACATTGGGCCCATAACAGATAACGAAAATGTGACTGGGAATCTCATATCTCGCCCTACTTATTGTGACTTCCTCGCCCACTATTAATAAATATGTTTTGAAAAACTTCTCATGACTTCTTGTAAATGTTGCATTTGTTTGTTAGTATGTAGCAACCAGTGACCACTTTGTTGCAGTAGCCTCCTTATTCAGATCATTTAACATTTTCTTGAACCAAAATACAAAATTAATCATAAGAAATAAACATTTGGGACTTTTGTCTTTCTAATTTTTCCTTCTCTTCTATTCATGTGTTCCAAATGATTAGTTAGTGTCTTCTCTTCTCCTTTATCTCTTATTTAACATATAAAACTTCTTAAGATTCAATCATTGCACATGGCTCTCAATTTCCCTATTCACTATAACACCAATTCTTTATATGTTTCTCTGTCCTTTTTTGGGTATGTGACAGCCATAGATAGCCACATAGGTCAAATACATGGCAGCTGCATGCAATCTCTCTCTGACTTGTGTGGTTAAACAAGAATTGAACAAAATTAAGAAGATTTGGGGATTTGTAGGTTTTAATAAATACAAAATAAAGAATATAGCCATGTGCTTTCAGAATCTTTCCCTCACTCTCCCTATCATTTAATGGAGCCTTCTTGATTTTTTCCTATCAACCATCATCAACTGTTTCTCTTTTGATTCATAACTCATTTAAGTGTTCTCTTAATTTTAGAGCTACTTTCAAACCACTTCATCAACAAAATCTTTGAAAAACATTTTTTTTTCTTGTTTTGTATCTTCAAGACAAGCTCAAGATGCTGCGGATTCTTGGTAAGTACCGGTCAAGATCATCGTGCCAGTACAAAAAGCTAAGTCATCATCACGAGAAGGTTACGACAAGACATAACTTGGGGAAGAAGCTAGAGGGTAGGTCAAAAGGGTTTAGACTAAACCGATCAAGGAGGCTGGTTCTTAAGGCACTGGTTTTACCAAGAAGGATCTTGAGCATTTACGCGCGCATCACAGACAAGATGAACAGAGAAGGTTTCTATCCCAATCTCATTCTCTCTTCTCACTGGGGCTTCCCTATTGTATTAGAGAAAAAGCTCATATTTTGACGTTTGTGACTTCATATAGACAAAAGATAGATCAAAAACAGAGGAATCAAACTGTAACCATATGCTATGCTATCTATGATGTTTATATGGTTGTATCTGTTGCCTAATAATGAAAAGACTTTACATTAGTCATGTTTGATCCACAAGCTACACATATAGTCCCCCACATTATCTTTGATACATTTTACACAAAAATCTCATATAGTAAGCTAAGTGCTTATCAAATTGATCTTGGTACTGAATATATAAAGATCACACTCAACAGAGCCATGTTAACTGCAATGGCTAGTGAAACTCGAACTTGAGTTCCAAGTACATTATAAAGCATTACTTTGCCTGGGATTAGTCGTTAACAATACACGAGATAGACTAGTGAACCCACTAAAACACACATTATTTAATATAATTGCTGGAGATTAAGCGTGACAGATAAAGCATCAATTAAGGGAGGGAAAAAAGGTTAGAAAAGAGATTAACATGATAAAGGAGATGACCACTTTACAGAACATAAAAAACTTTACAAAATAGAATGTGATGATTTATGGCAACCATCTCGTTTTTTTTAAATATGGGGTATAGTGAGAAGCAACACATTTAAAGATTGAAGCTTGTCTGTAAAGTGTAAAGTAACAAACTTTTTCTTGTCACTTTGAGAGAATAAAAAGTATCTTTATAAAGCTGTCAAAAGGGTTGGTGAAGACATTCTTGTAAAGAAGCTGATGTGACAAGAAGAAGCTAGTTTCCAAAAGAAGGTTATATGAGGAGTTTGGTGTGTAAGAAGATGTGGTGGATTGTACATCGAAGGAAGAACAAGAGGAACTTACACCGCGATTTTGAGGTACATGTTGCAAGAACCTGAGGTTCAGATTCATATATATTTTCAGTATTAAACATGAAAACTTCAAAACAAAAGTGTTGTAACTTAACAGAATAAGAGTATATGTGACTTGGGGAAAGACTTGGATGAGATACTAAAGGGGAGGCTAGAGACTATAGAGGAGGAACCAGAAGCTGAAGAGCGAGAGCGGTTAGGAGAATCACAGAAGCCAATGTTGGCTAAGGCTAAGTTGAAAGTTGAAAAGGGTAAGGCAATAGTAAAGGCACAGGTGAAAAGTGGGAAAGTGTTTTACATGTTATGTGTTATTGGTTTAGCCTCTAAACGAGGTTTTAATGATCTTGTTTTTCACTAAAACCCTCTCAACTCCTAATTTTCTTTTCATACTTTGTTTTCTTTACTTGACTGTGGATGTATGTAAATATATATGTGTGTATTTTATCTGCTATACTTGTGTTATTCAGTTTTAAGTTTGTCTTTTTTTCGTTTCATTATTTCTCTGGTATATTATTCTTGTATGTAGTATTTGCCTATTTGGTGCAACTCAAGTCTAGGATTTGATTTGCTGTCGCTATATATTTTAAAGATACAACTGTATTTAGTATTATCAGAGTCTGATCTACGAAATCTTATTCCATCATAATCGATCCGATCCAAAGTTGGCCAACTAGTTCTTATCATAACATTATGAGATGAATGATTAAAAACTATTATTTCAAAGAAACATATTATAAACAATGTCACAACATATAAAATTAGAAAATATATTAAGTAACATATAAGAAAAATGAAAAAAAATCCATTATTAGGTTTGAAAGTCCATCTAACTTAATATTCGTTCATGTTTACAACGACTATTCTTGTCACACTTACTAAATGAAAAAGTTGAAGTCATGAATCCACCATGCATCAACTAATCACCATGAGGCTTATACCGGTTTAGTATTAACTTCCAAAACTCATGAACTGCTGAGTTTCCCACACACAGTATATAACATTCTTTTCAAAGTTTTATAATTGATACGAGTGATGATTCTAATGTCAGCTAGTATGAGATCTATTTTCCTAATTATGACTCCCTTTCTTTACCTTTTTCTTACAGTTCTTGCATCTACCGGGCCAAGTCCATCTCCCATATTGAGACAAGAAAATCAAAGCAACAACCTAGTCTCAGCCATTGCCGACATGATTAGGGAATCTTATAACGGTTTTGGCACCCTTCTTCTTCTCCATGTCCTCAACGATACAGATTTTTACAAGAACCAAGAGATTACTTTCTTGATGCCTAGCGACGACCATCTTTCTCAAGCAGACATGAGTCAAGAGAGTCTTGAGACATTTATACTAAGACATACGATCCCTGCGTGGCTTATGATCAACCACATGCTTCGTTTCCCAAACAAAACTCTTGTTCCTTCTAGCATCCCTGATAAAATGTTCGTTATCACAAAATCTGGTAGGTCGGGGGGACTATATGTGAACAATGCGAGGATCGTTTCTCCTAATATTTGTCGGAATCCTCGCGTGGCTTGCCACGGAGTCAGCAACGTTATTACATTCACCGAAGACTCCTTTTCGAAGGCAACGTTATCACCTAAAATGTTATCATCGGTTCGTGAAAGAATCACTTCGTCTAGGCACTGAAGCTCTCTATCTTCACCACACAAAATTTGAAGGGTGTGACTATCTTTTAAAGTCATAATTAAGAAGGTTGTAGATTTCTCTCAGTCATAAAGTTGCAGTGTAACCATTAAACTGAGACCATCTTGTTGCAAATTTGTATTTCTAAAGCTAAATAATCCACACTCAACCAACCAATATATTTAGAAGATTTCTCTAAATCATTGATTCATTTCCCTGAATAGTTGAAACAAAACTATATACTTGGGTGCTAATTGTTAACATGGTTTTTAGATTTTAGATTTTAGTTTTTGGTTTTTAGTTTATAGATTTTGGTTTTTAATTTTGGTTTTTGATTTTTCTGTAGCTTTTAGTTTTTCAAAAAACTTGAATGGTGACAATAGATTTTGGTTTTTGTTTTTTCAAACTAAAACAAATTATAAGTAATAAAATATATATTTTTGAAAAACATAAAACAAAATTCTATTGTTATCACCAAAATAAATAAATTTATAGAGAAAGTATGCTAAAATGTTTATTATTAAATAAAAATTATAAACTACATAAAATTTACTTATATTTTTAAAATATGTTAAAACTGAATTAAATTTATGCAATTTAAATATTACAAAATAAAAATTCAATAACGGAATTTTAAAGAATATTTAATTCTACACAATTAATAATTGTGTTTTATCAAAATAATTAAACATAGAATAATTATTTTTATTGATGGTAAAATTACATATAATATGTAATTTAATTATTAAAAAAACATGTAAACTTTACATAAAATTAAATTGAAATAATTATTTTATTTTATTGGAAAGTTTAAGAAAATGTTCTTAATATGGACTATATATGTTAAACAAATGATTTATATTGAAACTTATTTTTTATAGTAGTTATCATTTTTTATTTATTTTAATTGTATAAATATAGCAAAACTTATTTTTTTGCATAAATATAGCAAAACTTGGATTTTGATTTTCTTTAGAAAAAGTGAATTATTTCAAAAACCAGTTTTCCTATATTATGGAGAAACTATTTCTCTAAAAAATTTAATTGTCTAAATATTGTTTTTAAAAAAAAAAAAAAAAAAAAATCCCAAAAGCACTTCAAAATCTGTAAACAATCAACCTATTGCATGTTGTTTTCTCAAACATTTTCACACTTTCACATAATTCGCTTCTTTCATATAATTAAATAGAATACTATTAATAAATATTAGAGTACTAGTATCTGTTAGAGTATATGATAGAGTTTGGTGAAAGCAATTTTTAAGCGCTTTGTAGATGATTACCAGCTAGACAGATTATTAGTGCCTAGGTGATAAACATTAACAAATTATTGATTTATTTAATATATCTTCTTTATTTTGTATAAAATATATCATTTGGATTTAGCTATAAAATTATTTTGATAATTTTTATCGGCTGATTCGGTTAGTTTCAGAAAAAATCTCTGTTCTAAAACGTGCTCTGTGCGCCCGATTACTCGCCGGAAACACGTTACACGGCCATCGATCGTGGCGATTTGGTCATATTCAGTTAGTTACACGGGCAAACGTAAAAAGTTAATCATTTCGTCGATTTCATGTTCAAAAGCACGAGTTATGATACCAGTATGATGTATTAAGAAGAAGAAATAACAAAATCGTCGGAAAGAGAGAGAAGACGACGGCTACCGACTTGCAGATCTAAAGTTGAAGACATGGGCTTTTCTGTCATTTTAGGTCTCATTAAACCTAATTCTGAAAATATACTCTAAAATGCACACTCCTTCCCTCGAACCCGAACATGAAAGTCTTTGGTGAAGCATTTACCACCAGGCCGCATTGAAAATCTTGGTAAAAAATACGAAACACAACACTTTATATATAAATGGATTTAGAAAATAAAAATATAAGTTTAAATTAGGAGTTTTTGCCAAAACTAACCCACAACTTTGTTTTAACCCCAACTTGAATCAAATGCAAATTTAACCTAAAAGGGCTATGAAATTACAGTATAGTGCTCTGTGACCAAACAAAAAAACAGAAGACATTTTTACGAATATAATCCCAATAAGTTATCTGAGTCGGGCTGAGTTACTTTTCAGTCGTCTGGACGACTGAAATGTTAGTTGTCTGGACGATTGAATCTTAAAAATAATTTATAAATTCTGTAAAAAATATTTTGATGAGTGAAAAATTAAAAACATGTAACTATAAACATTTATAAGTGATATAAATTAAGAAATGATAAAATTGATTTGTTTTCAGCATAGATGAGTGGAAGTAGTGAATCATGATATATATTCTTTGGTTTAAGGGTTTGGCAACATATGTTGTAGTTTTTTTTTTTTTTTTTTTTTGAAACACTCATATGTTGTAGTATTGTATGTAATCTTAGGGTTAGATTTTGAAAAGCTGAAATGTTTTTTTGAAAAAATTAATTTGACCTCTGTGTGTTTATTTCTGTGTATAGTAAACATTTTTCAAGTTTAATTTGATGTTTCGAAGTGTTTAATTAGAGAATAAAGTTTAGGGGTTATGTTTAGGGATTAGACGACTGAAATTTCAGTCGTCTGCTTTAAATTATTTCCCAGACGACTAAAATTTCAGTCGTGTGCTTTAAATTATTTCCCAGACGACTGAAATTTCAGTCGTCTGCTTTAAATTATTTCCCACACGACTGAAATTTCAGTCGCCTGCTTTAAATTATTTCCCAGACGACTAAAATTTCAGTCGTCTAATTGTATTGAACCGTTAATTTTAACATTTTACGTTTTAACCTAACCGGATTTTTACCGGACATATAAAAGTTACTTTTTCACAATTTTCCGAAACCCTAGCGCCGTTTCTCTCCAAGGACGATTGTAAAGACGATTTCGACGAATCTCTCCGATTTCAACGAATCTCTCCGTTTTCGCCGATAATCTCTCCGTTTTCGCCGATAATCTCTTCGTTTAAACTGACCATCCGCTTCCTTTTTTTCAGATCTGAAATCTCGTAGCTCTTTCCTCCGTCGCCGGTATGTTATATCTTATGTTTTAAGGTGTTTAGCCGCCGGAAAACCCTAAAAATTGTAGTCTTGACTCTTCTTTTCCCTTCGATATGAAGATCTGTAACCGCTAGGGACCACATCTTCTCCGACTAAATATTCTCCGACTGTAAGTCATCTGAGTAGTTTTCTCACTTCCTGGAAGTCTTCTACGAAGTCTTACTCTCTGGACGAGTTACATGTAAGTCGTCCAGAGAGTAAGACTATGTAGAAGACTTCCAGGAAGTCGTCTTAGTAGTCTTCTCACTTCCTGGAAGCCTTCTACGAAGTCTTACTCTCTGGACGACTTACTGTTGGGTTCAAAATCGGTACGACGGAATCAATAGCCAAAACTCCCCGCAAAAATACAAAAGGAATAGTTTTATAAAACCCAAGAAGTCATTTTATAAAACTCGAAGTCATTTATAAAACTCGCAGAAGCCGTTTTATAAAACTCAAAGATCGTTTTATAAAACTCGAGAAGCCGTTTTATAAAACTCGAAGAATCGTTTTATAAAACTCGAGACGGTCGCATTCTGAACCACGGCCGAAATGTCTCCCGTTCCATCTCGATCCGACCTATCGTTCGAGTTTTACGATAAAAACCGTAAAACTTCATTTTCTCGACAAAGAACTCGAGGAAATCATATAAAACGGCAACGGTTAAACAAAACACCAAACATTGCCTAAACCATACGATTTATTCGAGATTTCTCGTTAAAATCGTAAAAACGCGTTTTTAATAAAAACGTCGAGTAAATCGTAAAAAACGCGTTTTTAATAATAACGTCGAGTAAATCGTAAAACCTTACGATTAGCTCGAGGAACGGCATCAGATCAGGAAACGATTCCGTACAAAGTCGGAAAACGGATTTATCGCAGAACGGCCCGGAATGTCCTAAAACGCGATAAAAGCCCATCTCGCGATCTTAACGGAATCTAACCCGAAGATACGATAACGTTTTGACGGTTTACTCGCAGGAGGAAAATAAATGTCAAGCTTGAAGATAAAAGGCAGGTTTGAAGAAAAATAGAAAATTTCCGCGGAAGAAAAGGAAGGATCGAGAAAAATGGAAGATTCTCGATATACTCAAATCTGGGCGAAATGGAAAGACCGAATGGCCAAGGCGAGGAGTATATAAGTAAGAGGTCTAGGGCAGAAGCAAGGGACACGATTTTCAGAGCTCTCACCACCAGAAATTAGCATTTAGGAATATTTCCGTTTTCTGTTAGCGAGCTGCGTCTCAATTAGGGTTTTTCGTTCTTAAGCTTTTCGGCTACTCTTTTTGTACCAGTTCTACGCAGATTCGGAATAAGAACCTCTTTGCTCTCAATTTCGTTTATTATTTTTTGAATTCTAAGTTTATCGTTTTCTTAATCTTCGTTGTGCGGTTCTACAGATAGCCGGTTCCTCTGGAAACTTAGGGTTTTCCCGAAGTTTCCTTATTTACGATTATTTGACAGTAGGTGGATTTCGGTTCCCACAGTTTGGCGCTAGAAGGAGGGGGGGGGTCGGATCTATCTTACACCGAAGCCGCAACATGTCCAACGAAGAAACGATGACCGGTGACAACCAAACTCGCAACGAACGAGATAACGTTGAAACAACACCACCACAAGGTGCGTCTGCGGCCAACGCTACAAACGCTAACGCCGAGACCCTCGAGAAGATGCTTTCCGAGTTTAACAAAAAATCGGAAGAGCAGGAAAAGCTCATTGGTTCGCTCGCGAAACGGGTAGAAACCCTAACCGCGAAAACCCGAGCAATTCGCCCCCGCGGAACTACTAAGATCCGCGGAAGGAGGATCGACATTGGCGCTCCTACGGATCGTCCCAGATTCGAGCAGGGTAACTTACCGGAAAAGGATTCCGGAAAAGATAATCCTGACGCGACGCTGAACGAATCGGAGAAACCTCCTACTCACGAACAGGAGACCGAGGGCGACGGCATCGAAAGGGTTAACTTGGAGACAAGCGACCAGGCCGATTCATCGGACGAAGACGATGACGTCCATCCTAGGAGAAGAAAGACGCGAAGTCCTCTGCCAGAGTCTTCTCCCAAACGTTCTTTTACTGGAGACGAGGGGGAACTCGACTTCGCGCGATACGCAAAAACCGCCGAGGAGCGATCTCCGTTCACTCACAGCAAACGCCGACAAGGTCGGATTACTGCTGGCAATCTGACCGAGATTCGTGATCTCTGCGAATACATCACTAAAACGGCCGCAGCGGTAAAAGCAGTGAAATCTCAGATTCTTCACGCCGAGAAATCTAAAATCCTGTCCGAGAAGCACAGGCCGACGAAAACATCCGCGAAGGATAACGCATCCGAGCAGAAGCAGAAAAAGAGGAACTCTCGTAACGACAAATTCGTCCATCACGAGGGACATGATCTCCAAGGGGCGCATAACTACGCTATCAACTCCGGTTCGGAGCAAGGGCGAACTACGGGTAACACGTGGACGAGAAATTCAAATTACGACGAGAATTCTTTCTGCGACCTCCACCAAACCCGCGGGCATTCCACCGTGAACTGCAAAGTTCTCGGCGCCAGACTTGCCGCAAAATTGGTCGCGGGAGAACTTTCTGAGATATCCAGTGTCAAGGATCTCATCCGCGATTCGAATCGCCTTCCGAAGAACGACAGGAACGCGTGAGCAGAAACTCCGCCTCAAGGAAACCAGTCAGGACGAAGACAAGACGAGAAGGGTAACAACGTTAACCGCCAAAAAATGAACATGATTATCGGCGAATCGCAATACTACAACGACACCGTCTCGTCTATTAATTGCTACCAACGCAAAGCCGAAACCGGCTCGAGTTGGAAGGTGCCGACGGATGACTCTCCGAAAGGAGTGATCTCATTCGACGACGCTGAAACCGGCGGAATCGACCAACCTCACGCCGATCCTCTTGTCATCGACTTAGTAATAAGCGATTTAGAAGTCGCTCGGATCTTGGTCGATACCGGGAGTACTGTCAACGTGATCTTCCGAAACACGCTAGCACGCATGGGAATCGATCTCTCGGAAGTCGAGCCGATTCCAAAACCGCTGACTAGTTTCTCCGGCGAGACGTCAATGACCCTAGGATCAATCCGACTACCAGTCGCCGCAAAAGAAGTGACGAAAATCGTTAATTTCGCAGTAGACGAATTCTTGGCTATCTACAACGTGATTATGGGAATGCCTTGGATAAATTCCATGAAGGCGGTTCTGTCAACATATCACTTAGGCGGTTCTGTCAACATATCAAATTCCTAACACCTACGGGAGTCGCAGCAATTTGGGGATGCCAAAGATAATCGCGATCCTGCTTCCGGGCCGAACATAAGCTAAGGCGATTGGCAGTAGCAATCGTGAAACCAAAACGGGCAAAGGTCACGCCACCGCCCGCAGAAGACGACCCAAAGCAAGCAACGGCCGAGAACCATAAGTTTCCGCACCCATCGCTTCCACTCGGCCGGAGGAGACAATCCTGGACAAAGACATCGATCCTGCAACTGAAGCGATCGAGAAATCTGCGACAGCCGAGTAAGCACACTCGCGCAAACAATCAGAACTACGAGATGGATTGATTTCCGAAAGGAATACGTTGGCAGCTTGCCTAAAGAAGAGTTCAGCTATCCCCCCTTCCAAAACCGGGGGGGGGGGGGGGGTGAGTATACGAGTACTCGTATACTCCCAAATTTTTAAAATTTTTGCTTTGTAATCAAAAAATTTTCGAATTTTTAATAAAAGCAAAGTTAGAATATCTCCGCTACTATAAAAAAACGCAAATCCGGAAAATCGCTTCCGCAGTAACAACTATTTAATCGTTTTTCTAAAAAACTTGCATATCAAAATATTTTCGGAAAGAACTGGCGAGACGTCGCCTGAACTCTCAAAGAAAAATACTTCCCCAAGTCCGTCCGCGACTATAAAAACACGAACGCTTGGCGATTGGCCCCGTCGAGCACGCTAGCCTTCCTAAACAAACGCACCGACCTATCGGTCCGCATACATCCGACGAGGATAAAATAGCGCGCTATAAAAGAAATCCAAATTTTTGGTCAGCAATTCCGGGCAACTTAGAAATTGTTCCTGGTGAGATGCTCGATTCCAACCATACGAATTGTATAAGCCAAGAACCTATCCCGGATTCTAAATCGGTATGGAGTCAGGTTAAAATCGCAACGGGCAAAACGAAAGCCGACTAGTCATCGCACAACCCCAATCCGAAAGTAAACCTAGGTCTTGCCCTAAAATCAGCACACTGGTCGCTAACGTCTCAAGGCATTAAACGAGATCCTAAAGTCATGTCTCTTCGCCCACATCTAAACTCTCGCGAAAATCGAAATCTCCTGAGTTAACGAATCGAACGATTTACACCAAAGAGTTAGATACGAGATGACAACTCGTACTCTTCCCTCTATATCTAAAAACGAAATACAAAATTCCATACTTAGAAAATATTTTTAAGAAAGTCTTCGAATACACACCGCCCAGCGGTAGGGATTCAAAGCCACCAATGGCCAGTCCCGGAAAAACAACAACAAAATCGAAAAACTAATAACATCACACATTGAAGTCATCAAACGCAGACTCATCGACTTCACCATCCACGTCCGAAATCCCAGGACCAACTTCGACCGAATCCGGCGACACCAAGATGGGATTCTATTGATCTCACATGCGCGCCTTAAGGTCGAAAAGTTCAGGCTGCATATCTCTTTCCCGATTCAGGCTTTCGCGCCGCGCGGAGAATTCTTCAGAAAACGAATACCTTTCATTATGAGTTAGGGATAACCCATGAACGATCCCGCGACATTCGCGATAATCACCATGCGCCCGTTGAACAACTTCGGCATCCGAACAACCGGTTGCAAATCGCTCACGACGAGCCTTCATCTCTTCGGAAACCTCTCGTTTGTCCGCACGATAAGCACGACGAATCCTTTGGTCAGAGAGCTCTTTGTCATGACGAAATCTGGCCGCACACTCATCCCTCACGCGAGCAACCTCCCTCGCAACCACTTCTTTGGTTCGGTTGGCCTCGACCTCTGCCCGAAGACGAGCATCTTCTTTTTCAGCCATGTTCGCTCGAAACTCGGTAAGGCGAGCTTCAGCGGTACGGCTGTCTAGGGCCCGGCTCATGACAAGGAAACCCTACCAAAAAAAAAAAATTAAGCGATAATATAGAAATTGCTCGAAAAAAGAAAACAATAAACACACGTACCTCCTTGGCTTTCTCAGACCCCCTAATAAACTCCGGGACTTGATCATGGTCGGTGTCCGGAAAATGGGAGGTCGATGATCCGCCCGCCTGCGTTTAGACGCCTTCTTCTGTCTGACTATCAAGGAAGTCCTTGAGAATATTGTCAGGAGAAGCCGCGCGTTCAGAGTCATCATCTTCGACAACCGGATTTTTATCCCTTCGGAAGCTTGATTTGCCACTCCTCATCAAGGGAACATACGGAATAAACTCCCCGATAAACGGATCTTCTTCATAAATCGGAGAATCCGCAAAGAGTCGAGATCGGAAGAGGGCAACCGCTTGGCGGACACGTTGCGGATAAAAACTGCACCAACCAACTTCACCACATTTGAGAGAAGTGGCAATGTTCTGGATATCTGCGGGATACGGAGGCAAAGGGTTGGTCACTGCGGAAAAACAAAAACGAATAAAAAAAAAAGAGGAAGAGGATTCGTTTGAAAGCGATTCACATACCTTTCCAACCCCACGTGGTCATAAAAAGCGGAATGCAACCCTCCTCGACTGACGCACTGTCGATACGAACGTAGAAGAAATTTTTCTTCGAATAAGTAGAAAGCGTTGAGCAGCCCTTAACAATTTCGTCACGAGGGCATAGAGTGATCCTCTGCGATTTCCCCGTGGGCTTCAACAGACTCTCGAGATGATCAACATTAAGGGTAATTCCCTGCTCATAACTGAGCGTCAGGAGACCAACGAGTTGCTTTAAACCAGGGGGAGTCACCTGACTGATCGATAGCCCCAGCCTGTGAAGGTAATGAACAATGATTTCCGGGATCGGAAACCATAAGTGGCATTGTTGCAAGAAAATGTTGTAACATATGAAAAAACCCTCGGGGGCATCCTTGTCGCCCTCCCCGGCAAGTGGGAGACGAAACTCGACAGCCTCTGGAACTCGGCGAAATTCGCGTATGTAATCAATACAGTTAAAAAGAGCCGAGTTCGGATATCCGGAAGTTTGATCGACGTCCGACAAAGCTGGAACCCAAGTCTCAGGCCTAGCGGACCCCAACTCATCTCCCAACGCCCAAAAAGCCTCGCGGTCCGTCAGATCGATTGACGGGGACAAATACTCTTCTTTCGGAGCTGAAACTGGGGGCTGCGAGCTCGTTCCCTCAGAATTGCGACAATTGGAACTAATTGAGGAACGATTCTTTCTTCCTGAAAACATGTTTTAAGATCCTCAAAGAAAATAGAGAGAAATATTTCTAGGATAAGTTGTAGAAGATGGGGTAAAGAATTCAAAATTTTACTCCATCTACTTATAGGGAAGAATTTTACTATTCAGCCTTGGACTTATGGCCATTAAAGGTCCGCCTAATTCTACCAAACTCGCCAAACAAGCTCAATCCACTCGCAAGAACCCCACGATTCTTACGAGCTGGGGGGCTAACTGTTGGGGTCAAAATCGGTACGACGGAATCAATAGCCAAAACTCCCCGCAAAAATACAAAAGGAATAGTTTTATAAAACCCAAGAAGTCATTTTATAAAACTCGAAGTCATTTATAAAACTCGCAGAAGCCGTTTTATAAAACTCAAAGATCGTTTTATAGAACTCGAGAAGCCGTTTTATAAAACTCGAAGAATCGTTTTATAAAACTCGAGAAGCCGTTTTATAAAACTCAAAGATCGTTTTATAAAACTCGAGAAGCCGTTTTATAAAACTCGAAGAATCGTTTTATAAAACTCGAGAATCGTTTTATCAAACTCTAAGAATCGTTTTATAAAACTCGAGAGTCGTTTTATAAAACTCAAAGAATCGTTTTATAAAACTCGAAGATCGTTTTATAAAACCCGTGAATCGTTTTATAAAACTCGAGAATCGTTTTATTAAACTCAAAGAATCGTTTTATAAAACTCGAGAATCGTTTTATAAAACTCGAAGATCGTTTTATAAAACTCGAAGATCATTTTGTAAAACTCGAAGATCGTTTTATAAAACCCGAGAATCGTTTTATAAAACTCGAGAATCGTTTTATAAAACTCAAAGAATCCTTTTATAAAACTCGAGAATCATTTTATAAAACTCGAAGATCGTTTTATAAAACTCGAACATCATTTTGTAAAACTCGAGAATCGTTTTATAAAACTCGAAGATCGTTTTATAAAACTCGAAGATCATTTTGTAAAACTCGAAGATCGTTTTATAAAACTCGAGAATCGTTTTACGAAACCGCAAAAAACCGAAACAGCCGTAGAACGCGAACTAGTCGCAACTAGTTCGCCCACCGGCGAACTAGGAGACCCTTGACTAGTTCGCCCACCGGTGAACTAGGAGACCCTTGACTAGTTTGCCCACCGGCGAAATAGGAGACCCTTGACTAGTTCGCCCACCGGCGAACTAAGCCAGCCGTCTTAGTTCGCCGTTGGTCGAACTAGAGACTTCTTGGACGTCCCGAGCCTCGAGCTCCCGCATCCCCGATTCGAAACTTACGTCTTTCGACACGGTCGCATTCTGAACCACGGCCGAAATGTCTCCCGTTCCATCTCGATCCGACCTATCGTTCGAGTTTTACGATAAAAACCGTAAAACTTCGTTTTCTCGACAAAGAACTTGAGGAAATCGTATAAAACGGCAACGGTTAAACAAGACACCAAACATTGCCTAAACTATACGATTTATTCGAGATTTCTCGTTAAAATCGTAAAAAACGCGTTTTTAATAAAAACGTCGAGTAAATCGTAAAACCTTACGATTAGCTCGAGGAATGGCATCATATCAGGAAACGATCCCGTACAAAGTCGGAAAACGGATTTATCGCAGAACGGCCCGGAAGGTCCTAGAACGCGATAAAAGCCCATTTCGCGATCTTAACGGAATCTAACCCGAAGATACGATACGTTTTGACGGTTTACTCGCAAGAGGAAAATAAATGTCAAGCTTGAAGATAAAAGGCAGGTTTGAAGAAAAATAGAAGATTTCCGGGGAAGAAAAGGAAGGATCGAGAAAAATGGAAGATTCCCGATATACTCAAATCTGGGTGAAATGGAAAGACCGAATGGCCAAGGCGAGGAGTATATAAGTAAGAGGTCTAGGGCAGAAGCAAGGGACACGATTTTCAGAGCTCTCACCACCAGAAATTAGCATTTAGGAATATTTCCGTTTTCTGTTAGCGAGCTGCGTCTCAATTAGGCTTATTCATTCTTAAGCTTTTCGGCTACTCTTTTTGTACCAGTTCTACGTAGATTCAGAATAAGAACCTCTTTGCTCTCAATTTCGTTTATTCTTTTTTGAATTCTAAGTTTATCGTTTTCTTAATCTTCGTTGTGCGGTTCTGCAGATAGCCGGTTCCTCTGGAAACTTAGGGTTTTCCCGAAGTTTCCTTATTTACGATTATTTGATAGTAGGTGGATTTCGGTTCCCAAACTTACATGTAAGTCGTCCAGAGAGTAAGACTCTGTAGAAGACTTCCAGGAAGTCGTCTGAGTAGTCTTCTCACTTCCTGGAAGCCTTCTACGAAGTCTTACTCTCTGGACGACTTACATGTAAGTCGTCCAGAGAGTAAGACTCCGTAGAAGACTTTCAGGAAGTCGTCAGAGTAGTCTTCTCACTTCTTGGAAGCCTTCTACGAAGTCTTACTCTCTGGACGACTTACATGTAAGTCGTCCAGAGAGTAAGACTCCGTAGAAGACTTCCAGGAAGTCGTCTGAGTAGTTATCTCACTTCCTGGAAGTCGTCTGCTAGTCTTTTATAGTATTTAGAATAGTGCGCTACCTTTGTGGTTGAAATGGTTGTTTGTGATTGTTTGCGGGCCTTAAAATGGATATATCAGAACTGCCGCCGAGGTTGTTTACATTAGGAGAAGAGCCCCCTGCACAGAGGAGCATTTGGTATCATTCTGATGACAAGAAGTTGTTTCAAGCTCTATCTGATAATCTCAGACCTGAGGAATATGAGAATCCGAAAGCGTCAAAGTTGGGATTATTCATCAAGTTCAAGGAGCTTGGCTTTGGTTGGACTTCAAGGCTTGTACATTTTATTCTCTCCTTCCAGCTGGACATCAAGAAGAAGTTTGAGCTCTGGACTCTTGCCGGACCAGAACCTCTGAGGTTTTCAATTCTAGAGTTTGAAAACCTCACAGGTCTGAACTGCGACTACATCTCGAATTTGGAAAATCCAAGGTGTGAGATTTCTCAGGAGATGACTGCTTTCTGGGAGAAGATGGGTGTTGATCTCCATGCTGGGCCAAGCATTGAACAGTTAAGAACAGCATTTACCAAGTGTGACGGGTGGTCTCGGGATGATCAAATGCGGCTGGGATACCTTGCCATCTACGCATGATACATTGAAGCCAGAAAGTTCTCTTCTCCTACACGGGCTAATCTTGCAAGGCTAGTCATGGACTTGGAAAGATTTGAGAATAACCCATGGGGAAGAGTGGCGTTCAAGGTTCTAATGAAGTCTTTGAAGGCAAAAGACTTGACGCAAACATGTTACACATTGATGGGTTTGTACAGGCTCTCCAGGTGTGGGCGTAAGAAGCTATGCCAGAATTGGGTGCCAATTATGGCTTTCCTGTACCAAACAGACCGTCTCTACCGTTGCTTGCTTACAAGGGTGGCCAAGGACAACGCAAATGTTTCAAGGACGCCATCAGCAGACAGGTACTTAACTTCACTCCCGAACGACTTTCAGACGACTTAAAGTTAAGTCGTCTGAAAGTCGTCCAGAAAAAAAGACTTCACAGACGACTTAAAGTTAAGTCGTCTGAAAGTCGTCCAACAATCACTCCCAGAAGACTTTCAGACGACTTAACTTTAAGTCGTCCGTCCTAATCCGTCAAATACCTAAGTTTATATGTTTTATTTACTTCAGAGAGACATGAACAACTTTGTTCGAAAGGACCTTGAAGACATGTTTCCAAAATGGGACGGAGACAGAGATGACCCTGCCGCGGACAACATAATTAAAGCCATGTTTGTTCCTGGATGGAAGTGGACCATGGACTGCTGGCAAGTCACCGGTACTCAGAAGATTGGTGTGAAGCTTGAGAGTGGTGTGAAGGAGGAGAGTGGTGTGAAGGAGGAGAGTAGCAGACCTTGCAAGAAAGCTCGTAAAGAGTCGCATGTTGAAGCTGAGGCGACTGCAGAGGGTAGTCAATTGTCTTTTACGAAAAAGCATCTTCAAAATGCCTTGTAGGACATATCTGATGCCATGAAGGATGGGTTTGATAGGTGCCTTAGGGAGATACAGTTGGTGGGGTCTACGGTGGGAGCTTTGGAGAAGAAGGTGGGAGATCTGGAGAAGATGGTGGGTAGTACTTCAGAAAATTCAGAAAAACCCGGGGTTAGTACCAGAATCACTATGCAACGTGTTAAGAAGAGGAAAAAATAGGCTTGTGTGTAGAGTTTTTAACCATTGTATCCTTTGCTTCGGAACCTTTGTGGTTTGTTTCAAATGTGCATGAATTTTTTAAAATGTGTGAATTTCCTTTGTGACTTTTTTTCTTGTGTGCTGTTTTTAAACACATTTTGTATATCGACATTGCAGAGTGAAAGTGTGAATGGGGCGAAAGAAAAGAGTCATACTCCCTCGAAAGAGCTTGTGGTGAAGGAAAATGTAGAGGACCCGAGTGGTGAAGCCAGTCTTCTCGTTCTGGACAAACAAGTACCCACTGCCGAAGATTTAGAGCAAGCGGAAGCTAGAAGGCAGACAAAGAAGGAAGCATACAAGGTGAAACTCCGTGGAAAAAGTGAGCGAGATCGGAAACTTTCTCCCACTCAACAAACTCCTTTCAAGGGAAACAGCACTGTCAAACAAATCATTCCAAACAAAATCATTCCAAACAAAATTGTTGGCAAAGGTTATGATCCTTTTGCTAAAGTTGACAAGAAGAAGTCGGATGAACTCACTACATGGCTCCAAACTGATCCGTAAGTTGCTTTAATATCCTATAAACTGCCTCTGGAAAAAAATGATTGATTATTTTTGTGTTTGCAGGGCATATAAACGGCCTCTAGACAAAAAAACCACGAAAATGTCCAAGTCAGTTTTATCATGCCATCCAAACCCCTTTAGAATGGTTCACCGACCATGTAAGTCTTCTATTTTCTTACTTATAAGTAACTCCAACTAAGTCGTCTGAAAGTCGTCTGTGAAATCTTTTTTTCTGGATGACTTTCAGACGACTTAACTTTAAGTTGTCTGTGAAGTCTTTTTTCTGGACGACTTTCAGACGACTTAGACTGATTAGAATGGTTCACCGACCATGTAAGTCTTCTATTTTCTTACTTATAAGTAACTCCAACTAAGTCGTCTGGAAGTCGTCTGAAAGTCGTCTGTGAAGTCTTTTTTCTGGACGACTTTCAGACGACTTAACTTTAAGTCGTCTGTGAAGTCTTTTTTTCTGGACGACTTTCAGACGACTTAACTTTAAGTCATCTGTGAAGTCTTCTTTCTGGACGACTTGCAGACGACTTAACTTTAAGTCGTCTGTGAAGTCTTTTTCTCTGGACGACTTTCAGACGACTTAACTTTATGCTTTTATCTGACTTGTATTGTTTTATTTGCAGCAAATGGATGCTTTTATCAATTTACTGAGGCAACGGTACCAAGACCATCCAGATTGGTTCAGGAGCTNCTTGTATTGTTTTATTTGCAGCAAATGGATGCTTTTATCAATTTACTGAGGCAACGGTACCAAGACCATCCAGATTGGTTCAGGAGCTCGAGAATGTGCTTTCTTGATCATGTGTTCGCTCGGCAGTGGAGGGCCTCCTACCATGAATTTAAGAACGACATCGGAGATGCCAACGGTTTAGCAAGAAAACTCCCTGGTGAGGCGTGGAATTATCATTCAGGCGAGGTACCTTCTTTTTGCCAATCTATGAAGGTTTGGGGGGAGGATGTGGATGATATCTATGCACCTGTGAACTTCAATGATACCCATTGGATTGCTATATGGATATCAATCCCTAATAGGCACATTGTCGTCTGGGACAACATTATCAGGCATATTTCACCCGTCGAACTCGATGAGGTAATGGAGCCTTTTATTTACATGGTCCCTTATCTGCTATGTGAGTGCTCTGTGACTGACGAACAAAGGGCACAATACACATTGGAGCCATACACCTATCAGATACTATCAACCGGAGTACCTCAGTGCCGAAGTGGTGATTGTGGCCCCTTCGCTCTGAAGTACATTGAGTGTCATGCTCTTGGGATGGACTTTCCCAGATCGCTTTGTTCTAGAAACGAGAAGTTTATCAGGGAGAAGATGGCGGTGGATATATATGAAGAGCTGAATTTGATCCATGAATGGGAAAACAAAGACAATGATAAGAACTTGGGAACGAATGACGAAGGAAGAGGTTGATGCTTTTGTGTACTATTGTCTTTGTACTTGAATCTTTTGTGTACTGTTGTATTTGAACTTGAACCTATGATGAATCTTTTGTGACTTGTGTTTCGGTTGATAATGTAAAGTAATGTTTGACTTGTGTTTTCGGATGATAATCAAAAATTTTTTACGTAAGGTCGTCTGGACGACTGAATCGAAGGTCGTCTGGACGACTGAAAGTAAGGTCGTCTGGACGACTGAAGGTGAGGTTGTCTGGACGACTTACTTGAAGGTCATCTAAAGACATAAATAAATACATAAATAACATCCATCTTCGTCTAAAGACATAAATAAAAACATAAACAAGGACATAAATAACATCCATCTTCGTCTAAAGACATAAATAAAAACATAAATAAGGACATAAATAACATCCATCTTCGTCTGGACGACTGAATCGAAGCTCGTCTGGACGACTGAATCGAAGGTTGTCTGGACGACTTACTTGAAGGTCGTGTAAAGAAGTCGTCCAGACGACATAAATAAAGACATAAATAAGGACATAAATAACATCCATCGTGGCCTGGACGACTGAATCGAAGGTCGCCTGGACGACTGAATCGAAGGTCGTTTGGACGACTTATTTGAAGGTCGTCTGTACGACTTACTCAAAGGCTAGTCAACCGGGTTCTTACATTGTGGACGCTTATGGCCCGTTTCTTTGCATCCTGAGCACCTATAAACCATGTGTTGCTTCCGGGGTTGTGTTCTCTCATCCTGGATAGCTCCAACCATGATTGCCATCTTGATTTCTTCCGTCTCCCTGGACCACGCTTTATTTCCGGAGGAAAGCATGTACGTGCCTCAATTTGTTGTCCAACACAAGGATATATATTCTCTGAATATCATGCAAACAAAGTATGCTTTGAATATACCGGAGATACAAGTGTGGAGATATGCAAACTAGCTGTTGTTCCAGCTTCTATAGCATGACAACAAGGGATTTTCTCAACTTGATAGACACCACAATCACACTTTCACAAAGAACTTCCATTCATCAATTTTTTGGACTCTCGGGGTATCTGCGATCTCCCACGAACAGCAAGCAAGTGTTCAACACCTCGACTATGTTGAGTTGTAAGACTCAACGCATCTCCTCTCCTTTTCCAATACCATCTTCATAGCTTCTCCCTTATGAACTCCAACAGGAACTGAATAGGAAATCCTCTTGCTCGCTTCAGTGCGGAATTAATTGATTCAACGATATTGCTCGTTTTTAAGTTGTACCAGCGATTCTGTCTCCGGTGGAACATGTAAGAGTTTTCAAATACTTGGTTACCCAAAACGTCTTAGTCCCATGTTTCATACTTGCTCTGATCTTCCATTGACAACCACTAACCCGACATGTTGCCACAAAGAGAGTTTTTGTTGACTTGTAAACTCTGAAGGAGAACCTGCGCCTCACCGCGCTCAACCGCAACTCTGAAAGCAGTGCATCCTTGCTAGTAAAACTCTGGTTTACATAGATTCTTTCTGCAGATGATCCTTTTCCCTCACAGCCATATNACAAAGAGAGTTTTTGTTGACTTGTAAACTCTGAAGGAGAACCTGCGCCTCACCGCGCTCAACCGCAACTCTGAAAGCAGTGCATCCTTGCTAGTAAAACTCTGGTTTACATAGATTCTTTCTGCAGATGATCCTTTTCCCTCACAGCCATATGCCTCTCCGTAATCTTCAAAACAAATTTCATCATCTTCTTCCTCATACTCGTCTTTAACATTTCCAAATTGACTGTAATCCTCAGGATCATAAAAATCTTCAGCGACAACAGGGATGTCAGCATCCTCCTTCCCATCATGATCCTCAGCTACATCCCCCTCCTGATCTTCATCCCCCACATCAGCTTCATCCCCCTCTTGTTCTTCATCCCCCACATCAGCTGCATCCTCAGCTTCATCCCTTTCCTCTGAAACCGTTCTCATCGTGCAAAAGCTTGATACACAAAGACGTACTTCTTGCGTTTTGGTTATCTCGAGCAAGTTCGAACTTGTCTATCACTTGTAACATGAATAGGAGGAAGGTCTGGAGCTGGTAATGAGTAGCTAATCTCCACAGTGACTCTGCTCATGTCCAGGTTATAATCTGCTTGAGCCATTGCAACAAGTTCAGCATGTGTTGAATCTTCATTCAATAAAAACAATCTTGCTCCTTTGAAACGATCAACCACAAAATTCCAACAACCATCTTCCAACAACCATTCTCCATACACTGCACGTAACTGATGCATCATCTGAGATAGTAAAAATAAAACACATTAGCAAACATAGAAGAATGAAAACGAAACTTTATTAGAGATCGAAGCAGACGACTAAAATGTAAGTCGTCCAGACGACTAAACATTCAGTCGTCTGGTCAACGCAGAGGTTATTTTTGCAATTGACTTTGAAATCAGTTAGTTGGGACGACTGAAATATCAGTCGTCTGGGTATGCTTGATAAAAAAAATCCAGACGACTGAAAATTTCAGTCGTCGAAGGTTAGTTTTGCATTTGACTAGAATATTTCAGAAGTTTGACTTTTTAGGACGACTTACATTTCAGTCGTCTGCGTAAAAATGAAATATCAATATTTTATTGAAATTGGACGACTTACATTTCAATCGTCGTAGGTTAGTTTCTTAATTGCAAAAACAAACTTCAATATTTAAAAAAAATCTAGACGACTGAAATTTCAGTCGTCCCTGGGACGACTTACAATTCTGTCGTCTAGGATTTACGAGGTTTGACCAGAATCTCGGAATAAAATCTTGGACGACTGAATTGTAAGTCGTCTGGCGGACGACTGAATTGTAAGTCGTCTTGAGAGTTAAAGTTTTTTTTCACAATTGCAAAACTAACCTATTACTACTGATGTAAGTCGTGTGTTCCAATAAAATATTGATATTTCAGTTTTTTCGCAGACGACTGAAATTTCAGTCGTCCTAGAAAGTCAAAATTCTGAAATTTTCTAGTCAAATGTAAAAATAACCTACGACGACTGAAATATCAGTCGTCTAGATTCTTAAGATATTTCTTTGTAGCCAAAATAAAGTAGACGACTGAAATTTCAGTCGTCTCTGGAAACAAATTGCAAAGTCAATTGCAAAAATAACTTCTGCATTGACTGGACGAAAGCAGACAACTGAAATTTCAGTCGTCTCGATTTCATACCTTTAATTGGTGAGAACACTTTCTTTGACTATATGAACCCTAGAAAATGTAGAATCAAGCACTCATGATCTCAAACGAAGGTAATCCACCCTGAATCTTTAATTTCTTTGACTATATGAACCCTAAAAAATGTAGAATCAAAATCTTGGGGTTTTTAGCTCACTGTGGAGAGAAAGTGAGAGATATGTGTTGTAATGTGTTGTTTAGTTCATGAGAACAGAGAAAGAAGAAGGGTAAATGGAATTTGGAGGCATTAAGAGCTTCAAAATTGGTTGTTTATGGTTGTTGGAGTATTGATGACAATGGCAATTTTGTAATTACTTGAAGATGATGAGGGTGGTAGAGTAAATATGTCATTTTCGAAAAGAAAAAAACAAATTGATGGCATTTTCATGAATTATATGAACTTGTGGGGTGAATTGGGTTTGTGGGGCAAAAAGCCCTTTAAATTACTCCCCGATTAGTCCACGATTAATCTCCAATTTTTTCATAAATCGCTAGGTCCAACCTGAACGTACGCATAACGCCTAGCGAATTCTCAAAGGAAAAAATACACTTAATATGTATAGTTGAATAGTTTGAAAACATATCACATTATATAGTTCAAATTTAAAATATTTTCCATCAATATTATTAGGTGGACCAATATTTGTTACCGTTCATCATATCTATAACATTATTTGAGAAGTAAATTTGCTTAGTTGTCAACTTCTCCTTGATTTTAGGTAAATTTGCTTATTTTTATGTTTTAATAATTTATTATATAATATAAACGAATTTATGTTAATAATATTATATTTTTAGAAAATATGTTAATTCTTTTATATTAGATTGTTATCTTAAAAATATATTTCTCAATTATTATTTTAAAATTAAATTTGCTTAGTTGTCAATTTCTCCATGATTTTAGGTTATTTTGCTTATTTTCATGTTTTAATAATTTATTATAAAATAAAAAAAAAGAATTGATGTTAATAATATTATATTTTAGAAAATATGTTAATTCTTTTGTATTAGATTGGTATCTTAAAAATATATTTTCAATTATAAAATTTAAGTGAATTTGCTGATTAATTTGTAACTTTCACGTTGAAAGTTAGAGGGGTTAATACCGTTTATATCCTTAATGAATAATTAAATTTTTTAATATAACTAAACATAAATAAAAAACGTATCAATGATTTAGATTTATCTAAAACTATTTTATATTGGGTTATAAAGTCTTTATTAACATTGAAAAATAATTATATTAGTTAATATATAATTAATTATAAATTAAAAACAAATTTCATTTATTTGATAATTATCCTTATTTTAATTTTTTTATATTATGTGATAAAGTCTTTATCAACCTTAAAAAATAATTATATTTGTTAACATATAATTAATTCTAAATTAAAAAATGATCTCACGAATTTGATAATTATCTTTATCTAACTTTTTTATATTGTGTTATAAAGTCTTTATTAACGTTGAAAAATAATTATATTTTTTAACATATAGTTAATTATGAAAAATCAATTCGGAAAGAATTTATGTATAGATAATTTATATTGTGTTATCCAAAACATTATTAAAGATAATTTTTTTATGTCTAAAAATGATATTAATTTATTACTAAATGTTTTAAGTTCATGAGTATTTTTAAATATAAGTTGTGTAATGAAAATTATTTATATGATGATGAAAAGTTTTATATATAAAAAGAATTTGTTTCCTTTATTATTAAATATTTTGAGTCTGTGAACTATAATTTATTATAATTTACATAAATTAATTATATATTTATTTATAAATATTAGTAAAATTATTAAGCCCGCAAGTGCGGGCAAAACACATAGTTAATCAGGTAAGACTGAACCCTAACCCAGACCAGTCAATACAATTATTAAAAAATACATATATATATATATATATAAAATACAATAAAATTAGAAAAATTGTAGATTTATACTAGCATTATTATTTAATATAATAGATTTAAATTAAGTTAAACCGTTTTAAAATAGTTTAAACTAATTTAAAATGGCTAATAAGAAAATCTGTCTAGTAAAATTATTTTGTTTATCTCGATAAGTAGTACCACCTTTATCGAAAGAAAAAGAAAAAGCCGAATCTAATTAATTAATTAGTAAATTAACAGAGTCGTTAAGCACGAAAATAGTGGTTAGAGACAGAGCAGAGGAGCCAGCGAAGGTTTTTAATTGAAAAAAAAAGAAACCTAAAGTGTGAAGCCGTGGAGGAGACAATAGAATCATAAAAAAAAAATCAAACTCCTTTTCCTTCCTCAACCACCAAATCAATCTCTCTACGTTCCAAAACGGCGTCTAGTTAATGCCTGGAAGCCACGGAGAGATCACGGTGGATGAACAGAACGGAGTCGATAACGATCACAAGACGACGACGAGAAGGAGGAAGAAGAAGAAGGAGAAGGAAGAGGACGAGAATCAATCAGTAATACCCTCAATTTCAAAACCCAGGAAGCGATTTATAGATAAATTCAGAAAGAAACCCAAATCACCAAAACGATCATCATCTTCTTCGTCTTCTCGTTCTGGTGGGTCCCATAAAGGAGGATGCTTTTCTTTAAGGAGGCGACGGAGAACAGAGGAGGAGGAGGGTTCTCCTTCTTCTCCTGTTTCTGACCCTAACGATGAATGCTTTACTCATGAGATGTTGAGAGTTATGTTAGAGACTAATGATTTCTTCTCTAATGACTGTAATCCACATCGGTGATTTTGTGTAAGTTTTTTATTAATTGTGGGGTGGGAGGGGGGGGGGGAATTCTTGTTATAGATTTATTTTTATTTTTATGCTCAATCTGTATAAATTTTTTATGCCTATCAATGTTTTTTTTTTCTTATGGTGTCACACCAATGAGGATGATGATGATCATCTATCAGTATGATAATCAATTGTGTATGGAATCGGATTCGTATAGCAGAGTGTGATTGATATGGTTAGGTTAAGGTTTTCATTGAATTGGGTTATTTTTTAGCGTTGTAGGAGATCAAAGGTCAATGTATAGCTTTGTAGGATGATTTGTGTCTTCTCTCTAATGTGCCACCAAATGGTAAGATATTATTCAAGACAGAGAGTGGCTCTATTTGAAGAAGTTCAGGTGCTCACGCCTTGGCTTATAGGTCTAGAGTTACAAGTAGGCATTAGGACTGAATATAGCCAGCTTATAGCTGATGGTCTGACTTAAGGATGTCTCAGCATATTGTGTTGGATGTGCTGAATGTTCTAGTGCTTGGTTGGGTATTTACCGTATTTTGTTGAGAGCTTAGTGTCTCTCATTAATGTAGTTTGTTCTGGTTTAGTGAATCGAAGAAGAAGAAGAAGAGTAGGTTTTAACATGTTAAGTTGTTCTCATATCAGCAATTGTACAATGGATGTGTCCAAATAAGGAGGACTATTCGAAAGAAAGCAGTATTTGAGCACTTGCGTTTATGGTGATTTTGCTGTATGAGTATGGTAGCTTGTAACTACTCCCCATTTTTTAGGTTTATTGGAGCAGCTCGAGTTTGTTTCTTTTGATCTGTTTACTATGACACACTATGTGAAGTGTAGAGACAGTGATACATAAAACTAGTCGTAACTAAATAACCAAGGAAGTAGTGTTGTCCATTGTCCAGCTTGATGCATACCCTTAATATAGTTGGTAATGCTGCTAAGAAAAGCACTGTTCTGATCATATACTTACTTATACAAATCTACATGCTAGTAGACAGATGACCTGATCATACTTTTGAAAAATACGGTAGATCCTAATAACAAAACTTTTTCTTTTGTCAATTGAAGACAAAACTTTTATCTACTTATCATTGCAATCCAAGTTGGGATAATTTAATTATGTAAAGGTGGATACCTACCCACCAACAAAGATCCTTCTTCCTTCCTTCGCCGCCATTTTGTCCCTTTACCACAAAAAAAAAAACAAACAGGAACTAGGTAAACCCCAAAATTTCAGCGAAAACCTAATAACTCGAAACTCAAAATACTTCAACGGCGAAGAACTATACGACTAGAATCCTCTTGGGCTGTAATGGGTAAAAGCAATTTGATTACTCCCGAGTCCAAGTGATGTATAAAAAAGGGAAAACCTTCCAAGTCTGAAACTTAAGTACTTAACAGCATCATCCACAATGTTGGTTTTTTTTAAAGTGCCACCCAAAAGTAATAATAAAATGTCAAAAAATATGAAAGAGAATGTCAAAAAATATGAAAGAGAATGTCAAAAAAATTTGAACGGGCTTTTGTTTGAGAAATTATAAACAAAATAATTTTTTTTTTGCTAAAATTCGCAATTATAAAAAAAAATTAAGAGACTAACTTTACATTTGTCCAAGGTGCTAGTTTGTCTCACCAAATCTGTTTCTGTATATAAGTTTTTGTTCTAATGTCTCTATGGTTGTGTGTGTGTGTGTGTTATGTTTCTCTTCTTTAGGGCCTAGTCTTCAGAAGAACTTGTTTTTTTTGCTGGAAGACCCGGCCTTGAGGGAAAGCTCGAAGTATGGATTTCCGGCCTTCAATAATACACATAATAAATTAGAATAAGACATGCACCTACGCATGGTGAATGTATGTAATTAAAATATAAAATTGTAGTATTGATAAATTTAAAATTTACATATGATTGTTTTATATGTATTTGAAATTTTACAATTTTGGAGTTTTTGTATAATTATCTATACGTAGGATCAGAAACAATTGTAATTAAAACTGTAGATCAAAGCTTAGAATTTAATGGACCCGATTTCATATATCTTTTCACTTTTCAGTGTTCAAATGATGGAAAATAAACGGAGTGTCACTGCGCTTGATTGGTAGAGTATTAGCAAGTTCCTAATGCTTTCTTAAGAAGCAGTTGGTAAAATATTTACAGTTAAAATATATAAAGTTTCACAAATAATTTAATATAATTTATTTATTTGTATAATAATATTAGAAAATTATAGTTTTACAAAAAAAAAATTAAATAATTTTATAAAAAATAAGAAATTTTAAATTATTTTTAAAAACAATATTTTAAGTTTTCCAAATACAAATAAGTTAAAATTAATTATGGTAATGATTTAACATAACCATAATGATTTAAAAATTAAAAAAAAATAAAAATTAACAAATTAAAAATTAACTCAGTTTTATATCATGATTTAACAATTTAAAAATGAATTATGGTTATGAGAAGTTTACGTTCGCGTGTCAATCCTATTTATCTTCAATTTTTTCTCTTGTTGTGTTTTATTTTATTTTATTTTGGTTATTACTGGATATAAATATTTATTTTGAAGTTTATTCTCATTTCTTTTCTTTTGTTTTGACATGTGATTTAGAAAATACTTAAGATTTAAAATAATTAAAGAGATACATACTTAGGTCAAAATCTGCACTTTATGCACAATAAGTATTTTATATTTATTATTTATTTTATATTTTTCTGCATATTATAAAATAATAAAATAATAAATAAATATATATATATATATATTAAATAACTAAGAAATCAGTTACTATTATGTAATACATTGGCGTATGCATATAAATTTCACTATCACTCTTGTTTATTTGCAATTAGGGTAAATCAAAATAATCAATCTTATATATTGTATATGATATATAATTAAATTTAAATGATATAAGCATAGTAATATATCACATTTTTAATATGTATATTTATTAAATGAGGTTTCTACTCATATCATTTTATGATTATTTGCATATTTGTGTAACAAAACTTTACAGCAACGAATTTTTTTAATGTGAGATGTTTAGTAGTTTCAATAAATTTTAATCATTTTAAAAATACAATGACATATTTCAAAATTAAAATATTAACTTTTTCAATATATGTTCAATGCAAATATCAAAATATAAGTATGTATTTTCATACAATGTGTAGTTTAATTAAACGATATGAAATATATATAAAATAAAATTATTTCTTCTTATGGTCTTATAATCATTATATTTTAATATAGAAAAAAAATTAAAACCTTGATCCTAAAAGTTTATGTGAGACTTTTAAAAGTTTTAGTAATTTATACTCATTTTGAAAAATTCGAAATACAACATACACAAAAAAAATCTAGATTTTTATTATATGATTAATGTAATTATGTAATTTATTTTTAATAATAAAAAATAAACAAAATGAGATAAAGTATACAGACTGTTATCAAATATTTATTGTTTAAAATAATTAATTGTCATATATATATATATATATATATATATATATATATATATATATATATATATATATATATATATATATATATATTTTAAATCACATTAGGTAATTCCGTAGGTTTTAATTAAGGAAAGCATGCGAAACAATAAATATTTAATATATGCGACCAATTATAGCCTATAAAATATTATATTGCTAGAGAATAATTTTTAGACTATACATTATATTACATGCTTTAGATTCCTTCTAAATTGAAATAGAAGACAAATAGCTATGCCACATATGATTAGGGTTATTTTTAATTATTACAAACTTAAGGTTACAACTTTTTAAATGATTCTCTTTTAATATATAGGGGATTTGGCCAGTTTTTCTCTAAAAATCTCTTTAGTTTAGTGGTGTAGATTATCTTTTTAAGATCTAACCAACCTAAGTTCAAACGTTTCATTATTCCATAGCCAGCCTTTTTTTACTATTAGCTTGCGGCCAAATGTCAGGGCCACTACTGCTTGCTGGCTATGTATTTCACAAAGGCATCCTACCTTGTATCTTGTCTTGTTTGTAAATAAAATTTTAAGTTTTTTTTTTTTTTTACATTTTTCACATGATATAGCCATTTCAGAAAAATAAAATTTAACTATATGATTCAGTAACTTTAAAATAATAAAACCTTTCTTGAATAATGTATGGTTGATGATGTTCTAAGAGTAATTTCATTGGCAAATTTCTCAAATGTAGATTATTAGCTAATTAATATTAATATTTTGACAGAATTTAATTATTTATTTAAAACTAATTACGGTAGATAAATTGAGCCAACATAAAAATAAACATGTGTTTGTCATAGTATATCAAGAGTTTTTTTTTGTAAAAAAGGCTCATCTCAAGAGTAACTTCACTTGCAAGTTTCTCATATTTCTTTCTTTCCTAATTTTTCTTTAACTTATATAGTATAAAACACTACAAAAAAAGAGGTAGATTAAATCACTTAAATTGTATCACAAAATTAAGTGATTCTTTTTTGAATTATTTATTTGTAAATGATACAAATATAAAATTTAGCATCAATTATAAAAAGTGATATGTTTATTAATTTTTTTAACATCATTTGAATAAACGATATATTTATTATGTAATTGGTATCACTTTTTTAAAAATGATTTAATTACTTACAGTTATATCAGTTAGATAAATGATGTAGTTATTTTTATTGTTGCCATCACTTATTAAATAATACAAATTTGCATCAATAAAAACTGAAGCTAATACAAATACGTATATATCATGAAATATATTTTGTATTAATAATATTATACATGTGATAAAAAGTTAAATTAAAACTAATCATAAAAAATAAAAGAAAAATAAAAATTTGGGCTAGAAGGAAAAATAGGTTTAGCCGTCGTACGTAGATAACACTGACGATCGAACAAAACAAACTTGCAGCGATCGCCTTCCTTTTAATCAGATTAGCTTTTGGTAAAATCTAAAAGCTTTAATAATAAGAGAAAGCTAATTAAAAGAGGTACGTAGGTCTTCTATACATATTTAGTTCAAAAAAGTCTTGTATATACATACGGTAAACAATTTAAAATTTCCTCTTCGCACTGTAAAGTGTTTCTATCTCTTTCTCAGGAAAAAGAGCTTCGAAATCGTTGGTGAGAAATTTTTAAGAATCAAAATTGCATACAATAAGGTAACTCGATTCCATGTTTAGTTAACGTGCCTTTTTTTTATTTGAACTTTTTGGGTTTGCATTTTAATAGTTCTCTGCAAATTTCTAAACTTTACACACTATGAAAAATTGTATTTTCAGGTATCGATGGATAAATCTTGGATAAACAAATCACGTTTATCTCAATATTACAGATTAAGAATGAAAAATTTCTTGGAATTTGTCTTTGGTAGATCTAATGCAAGCATGGTGAAATGTCCATGTAACCGCTGCACTCTAGCTAAATCTAAAACAAGAGAAAAAATTGAAGGTGATCTGATATGCTTTGGTTTCTTAAATTCTTACACAAGCTGGATATTACACGGAGAGGATACATGTGCCACAAGGAATACAAGTATACCTTCTGATATTGCTCAGGGTAAAGCAGATTCAACTTTGAATCTCTTGGAAGATATTTTTCCTGACATAAGTACGAATATGCATGCTGAACATGGTCTAGGATCGTCTGAGAAACCTATGGATATTGAAGGACCATCAACTTCAAGTGGAAACTATGGAAAAGGAGAAGGTTTTGATGAGTTGTTTGCTGACTATAATCAAGAGCTATATCCAGGATGTAGTAAGTTCAAAAAGTTGTCTTTTATACTGAAGTTATACCATATCAAATGTATGTGTGGGATTAGTGACAAGGAGATATCCATGGTACTTGAGCTGATGAAAGACACTTTTACACATGCCAAATTGCCAGACTCATTTAATGAGATGAAAAAAGTTATACGCAAATTAGGAATGGCTTATGAGTCAATACATGCATGTCCAAATGATTGCATGTTATATTGGGAGGCCGATGCAGAAAATGAGATTTGTAAGGTCTGTGGAGCCTCTCGATGGAAAAACTGTGCTTCTACAAAAAACATTGTTTCTGGATCGGATCAGGAAAAAAGTAAAGCTCCTGCCAAAGTTTTGCGTTATTTCCCTCTAAAGCCACGATTGCAACGTTTATTCATGTCATCAAAAACTGCTAGTCACATGAGATGGCACGCAACAGCTAGTAATAATGATGGTAAGCTTCGCCATCCAAGAGACGGAAGGGCTTATAAGGGATTTGATCAAAAATATCCAGAATTTGCAGCTGATCTTAGAAATGTCAGATTAGGCTTGGCGACTGATGGTTTTAACCCATTTGGTACAATGAGTAGTAGTTATAGCATCTTGTCAGTGATATTATTTCCTTACAACTTACCACCATGGATGTCAATGAAGCAGACATCAATGAAGCAGACATCAATGATCCTTTCTATGGTTATCCCTGGAAAACACATGCCTGATAATGATATTGATGTCTACTTACAGCCACTTATCAAAGAGTTGAAGGATTTATGGTTTGATGGGATTGAAACACTAGATGCTTCCACAAAACAAACATTTGACATGCGAGCAGCTATCATGTGGACAATTAGCGAATTTCCTGGTCTAGGAAATTTGTCGGGTTGGAATACGTATACATCATCAGCTTGTCAAAGCTGCAACTAGGATGGCATCGGAAAACTTTTACACCACGGAAAAAATAATTGTTTTACTGGTCATCTGCGCTTTCTTCCTTTAGATCATGATTTTCGTCAGAATGTAACAGATTTTGACGGAAAAATAGAAACCAGAGGTCCACCAGCCACATTGACAGGTACTACAATTATTCAGCAATTAGAAAAAGTCAATGTTACTCTTGGTAAGAAAAATGTTTTAGTGGGAGTTGGAAGAAAGGGATATTGAAGTGATGGTGGAAGATCTAGCTCTCAGCAATAGAAAAAAAAGTATATTCTTTGAGTTGCCGTATTGGGAATTTTCAATGCTGCGACACAATTTAGATGTGATGCATATAGAGAAAAATGTGTTTGAAAATCTAGCTTACACTATTGGGTGACAAAAAAAGATCAAAAGATAATCTGAATGCTAGAAAAGATCTTCAGGATCTAGGTATACGTTCTGACTTATGGCCTGATGATAATGAGAAGTATCAAGCTGCATCTTTTTCTCTTAACAGCCAGGGGAAAGACACTTTTTTAAGTGTCTTAAAGGATGTAAGACTACCAGATGGTTATGCTTCTAACGTACCAAGTTGTGTTGATGTTAATGGTCGAAAGCTATCAGGCTTAAAAAGCCATGATTGTCACGTGATAATGAGAGATTTATTTTCAGTTGGAATTCGGAATCTGCTCCCAACAGATGTGTCATCAGCCCTTGTCGAGCTTTGTCAGTTTTTTAGAGACATATCTGCAAAGGTCCTTGTTATTGATGAGCTTGATAAATTACAAGACCGTATTATGCTGACTTTATGTTGTATGGAGATGTTTTTTCCTCCATCATTTTTCACAGTAATGGTACATTTAATAGTACATCTCACAGAAGAGGCGAAACTCGGTGGACCAGTTCCATATCGCTGGATGTATCCGATTGAGAGGTATAATTTTTTTCATTATAAGTTTGTATATATATACACAAAATTGAAAACTTACTTCATTTAATTATCTACAGGACTCTAGGGCACTTCAAGTCTTATGTTCGGAATCGGGCTAAGCCTGAAGGTTCTATATGTGAACAATATTTAGCTGATGAGTGTGTAACATTTTGCTCAATGTATCTCAAGGATATAGAGACACGATTTACTCGAACTGCACGCGTAGATGATCGACCGCTCGCTGAGACTAGCATAAGATCAAATTCAGAACTTCCACTAATGTTCCCAAACAATGGAAGATTTGTTGGAGCCGGTCATGTTTATACGCTTAACCATGTAGAGAGGCAACAAGCACATCGACATATTTTGGTCAATTGTAAACTCCTTGATCACTTAAGAGAGTAAGTGTTTCTCATCCAAGAACAACTATTTTAATCATGTTTAGCTGAAGGTCTCTAATAGTTACCAATACATTTTATATCAAGAGCATTATTTCTTGACTACTTAATTGTGCCATCTTGTTGATCACATAGACACGTTCTGTTGGTCCAAAATTGCTGATATCTCCTATAATATCAATATCTGATTCAATGTCCTTAATTATTTAGTGAAGGATAATTATAGCTCTCAATTTTCGTGATCTTAACAAATATATATGATGTCTAATATAATATGATTTTGTGATTCTACAATAACTACTTCTTACGTGTTATACGTACATGACCAACACACAAACTTAAAAAATCTAAAATAAGTGAAACAAAATCTAGATATATCCCGCTTAATTTATCATCCAGGAGGAAACTGATTTCTTATTTTGATATTTTTATTTTAATAAAAACTACCCACCACTAATTCCCTTAAATTGTTGGATTCAGGGTTTCTAAAAATCTACTTCACGTCCTCCAAAAAGAAAAAAACCGCCAGAGACCAGAGAGCTAAGGTTGATAAAATCGCATAGGATCAAGGTAAAGTAGCTCTTCGATTCAATTGTCTTCTTATATCGATGTCTTCTCTACACTTTAAATAAATAAGAAAGGGTTATGGATTCACATATTCGTTAATTTCAATTGTTTTAGGATCATGGATTTCATGGATTCAGAAACACAAGAACCAGATGATTCACCATA
Organism: Eruca vesicaria subsp. sativa; assembly: GCA_932364175.1. NCBI lineage: Eukaryota > Viridiplantae > Streptophyta > Magnoliopsida > Brassicales > Brassicaceae > Eruca > Eruca vesicaria. The sequence continues at coordinate 33,997 of CAKOAT010134266.1, forward strand.
TTTGGAAACAGATTATGACATGCCTCCTCCACTTGCTCCTGAATGTAAAAGCTTCAAATGGAAAGTACAAGTGATAAGTAATTAAGTTTAAGCGTAACTCTTTAATTTATAAGTTAAGATTCACAAGGAGAATATATATACCTGTCGTAAGAAAATATATACATGTCGTAGTTTTACTCAATCAAAACTTTGAAAACATATCTTTAATCAATCACAGCTTTGAAAACAAAGTGGATGGATATTTAATCTTACACTCTGTTTAGGCGTAGACTATCTATGTTTTTTTTTTGCTGGATTAATGGTTAGGATTAAGAAATATATTATATGCTAATTTGGCTTTTATATATCTTTTTCTGATGAACAAGATGATGATGGAAATATCGAAGGCAAAATGGTAACATCTAAAGATGTATGCAAATTTTAAAACAGCAAAGTGATTGTGCATTTTGATGAAGATAGCGGCCAACCAATTGGAGAATCGGGAGGTTTACTAGGATCATGGTTAGGTCAGTTAAGCAATGATGTGAATTTTCTACCCATTAACTACAGTGACTGGAGGATGGTTAATTCTCACATTAAAAGTAAGGCATGGGAAGTAATTCAGGTAACACAACATTTATTTATCTCTATCAATTGTTCTAATTTTGAGATATTTAAAATATTACTTTGGTCTCATGAATCGTTGTATGTTTTATTCTTTCAGTCCAAATTCAGGTTTGATGATCCACATACGATAAAAGTATTTGTGCTGGGTGCATTAGGTAGCAGATGCAAAGATGTCAAACTTTGAGTGAGACACTGCAGAATCGACCCTAGAAGGTTCCAGAAAATTAGTGGGGTCAATTCGTCCACATGAGATTCACTGAAAAGTGGAAGGTATAATTTATTTTTTAAATATTTATATTAGTTGTATATCAAATATAAGTTATCTTTTTATGTTTTAGAAAATGCAAGAACGGAATACAAAAAACCAAAAAAAGCATACTATGCCTAATGTATGTGTAAGAAAGAGTTTTTCAATAAGAACAAATGAGATTGTAAGTAAATTTAGTTTCAATATAAATTTAGTTTAACATACTGATATTCTATATTTTTTATGCATGTATGTTTTATAAAGAAAATCAACACTGGAAGAACACCATGTTGAGCAGAGTTTTTCATCGAAACTCGAACAAAACCTAATGGAAGCTTCGTATGTGAAGAAGAAAAAGAACGCGCAGTTAGTTTTATGTTAAATTACCATTGCTTGATGAGTTAACTATACATGATATTTATCTATTATTTTTTTATTAGGAAGCACTTACTACTTTGTTGAGTCAAAATCCGCGCATCACAAAAAATGTTACAGCCAGTTTGGATGATGAATATGCACAAGTTTTTGGACCAGAGCGTCCAGGACGAGTGCGATGTGTTGGTCGTGGACCTACACCTTCAAAGTTGGTGTGCCGCTCAACTGCAACTAGACCAGATATTGAAAATTCAGAAATGGTTGTAGAGTTGAAGTCACAAGTGAAAGAATTATCAGACCAAGTCAAAGGAATGAGTACATTCATCCAACAAATAATTGGTACTTCTTCTGGTGAACAAGTAATAATATCATATATAAGTTAAATTACATTATTATATTTTGATATATAAATCTAATATATTAAACTAAATATTTAGGCAAGAGCATGGGCTGCTAGTTTTGCAGTTGCTTTTGCTAACATACCAGATCCGACGTTTGCCAACATACCAAATCCACCTAACCCAAATCAGGTAAATTGTATTTATATTTTAATTATAATAAAAAAATATTAGATGACTAATATATTTGTTAAATCTTTCTGTCTCAGGGAAAGGAGTGATGCAATTGATGGAAATATTCAAATGGCAGGAGGATGTGGTAGCTAATATTTGGTTAAGTATATTTTTAGTAACTTTGAATTATTTATGTTTTATGAATTTGCATGGTGGAACCTATGTAATTTGCTTTCTAATACATTAGTTACTATTTGGATTTGTTTTTAGCCAGTTATTTTATTATTATATATTATATAAATTCTTAAATTTTAAAATCCGTTTTATACTATATATTATAAATATGTAAATAAAAATAATTTTTGTATCATTTCTATAAGTGAAATGTATTAGAATCATTTATAAAATTGATATATGTTTAACATAATTTATTTACAAATGATAACAAAAGTTTGAATCAGTAATTGTAAATGATACAATTGTTAAAATCATTCCAGAAAATCGATATAAATTTAACATCGGTTATGTACAAATAATACTAGTTTAAATCTCTTGTTGTAAATGATTCAACTGTTAACATCATTTCCAAAAATGATATTATTTTAAATCATGAATAGTAAATGATTTAAATATTACAATCAGTTTATTAAATTGACACTAATACAAACATCATTTAGAACAAATGATGTAAATGATAACATCATTTTTAACAACCGACACATATTAGCATCACTTGAAATAAGTGATGAAAATCTTTGTTATTTATTACATCAGTTATGAACAAAATGATACAAATTATTTGCATCACAAAAAGTAAATCACTTATTTAAGTGATGTAAAAGACTTTTACATCATTTATAACTAATACAAATATATAAAATAAATGATTCAAACTAACTTTTTTTTTGTAGTGAAAACCCTAAGAGAGAGCACGCCTAGGCTTGCTTTGCTAAGAAAGATGGAAGGATTAAGCTTACTTTCCCAGCTGACACGCCACCGCTTTCTGTCATCATTGCTCTCTCTCTCTCTCTTCCTCTCTGGTGACTGTTGACTCCTCCTCACCTGCAGCTACCGTCCCTACTTTCGTCTTCTCCAACAGGTATTTTCGTCTTCCAATAAAATTACTTCTTCTTCTTCTTCTTCTCTCTCTATCTCTCTCTGAAACTAAAACCCTTTTTGTCTTTGATTTAGGCGAAATCTTAGTGGAACATCCGTTCTTCTTCGCTACGTTGGCCGCTCAACGAGCTCACTCCCTTGTTTCTACGGCCGTGAAGCTTTTGAGTCTTCTCAGGCTCGTTTCCTCTCTTTATCAACCTTGTTTTCTTCATCATAGCACGAATCTTCTCAATCTTTTGTTTTCTATTTTTTCTTGTGGATGATTATTTATCAGATTGATGAATGGGTAGATTACGCTACTGTATTCTCCTCCTCTGGTTCTGAGTTTGAGAATGCTTTCTCTTGCGTAGACAACTACCTTCAGAGTGCTGCCTTTCTTCTTGGCCTGTTGGCCATTCTCTTTCCATTGCTGACGTGGCTATCTGGTCAGCTCTTACTGGTAATGAGTACTCACTATCTTGCTATATATGAACCTGTTAAAGAAAAGGTGATAGTCTTTGCTAAAGGTTTAAAACTCTTTTGTTTTTTAGGATCTGGCCTTAGATGGGAAAGTGTGAGGAAATCCCAAAAGTATGAGAATTTGGTTAGATGGTTCAACCTCGATATTGCTTGACTCAACAAGGTGACAACATATTCTACAAGTGTGAAAAAGAAGCCTGCACCAAGGTCCAAGTATCAAGAACGAGTTTTTAAACCAGATGGAAAGGTCCGGAGTCTCCGGTTTGCTCCAGATTGTGTATACTGTTGGAAGTTAACTTAGAAGTTAACTTGAGGAGCAATAGGTTTTACTATTGAGTTTAGGAAATCATATGTCTCTCTATATAAGTAGATATCATTTGTGATATCTTGTGTGATTTTTAGAGATTGTGAGTTTGTGGGGTACTTGAGTTTTGAGTGATTTTTTCTCAAGTTAATAAAAAGAGAGATATTCTTAATTGAGTTCATACAATCAACGTGAGTTTATGTTGGTATAGGGAGAAAAAAAAAAAAAAAAAAATGTTGGTATAGGGAGTTCGGAGTTACAAACTTACCAAGGGGAAGTGATTGTGCGTAACATAATTCGAATTAAAAAAAAAAGAAAATTATGTATTAATGTAAACAATTAGTGCTTGTTGGACACGTGTCATTAGATGCGTATATTTCCTTCCTTGGGTGATTCTGCTAGGGTTAGGCACTTTATCCGATAGCCGAACTCGTACCCGAACCCGACCCGAAATATCCGAACCGAAATCCGAACCGAAGTAGCAAAATACTCGAACGGATATTGAGTTAGGAGAGTTTGGATATCCGAAGCCGAACGGATATTACCCGAACCCGAACGGGTATCCGAAGATAACCGAACATATGTATATATACCTATTTATTCCTAGTTTATTTATCTCATTTTATTAAAAATATTTATATTAATGTTATATATAATTTAAGATCAGATAATATACATATAATTGTAAAAAAATAATAATTGATTACTCATTTAAAATGCATATTAAGCTTCTTATTTCCTATTTTAAACAAAACTAGGTGTTTTGCCCGCACCTGCGGGCTTAACAATTTTATAATTACTTATTATTAGTAAATGGATTACTTATTATTAATAAATTTGTTGCTAACTATAAATATAAATTATTATTTATGTTTTCATTAGAAATTTTATATATTCTATAATTTGTTTGAAAAAATATTTATTATATTATTAGTAAATAAATAAAAAAATAATTCAGTATTCTTTTTTTTCAAATATATAAAATTAAGAATAGTTTATTAATATTAATTTATGTATTTTCTGCTTATGAGTTTTTGGATTTTATTTTTTTATAAAAGATATTTTTTTTTGGATAAGAACACAATATATATAAGAATATTTTGTTTACAATTAAAATCTCTATTTTAAATTTTGAATAGTTATTCTTGTTATTAATTTTAACAAATACTCTAGTAAAATAAGTATTAAAATTCTCTTTTCAATTATATAAAATTAAGAATTTTACTTGAATAATTTTTAGTTTATCTTTTTTTGTTATGAATTTTTTAATTTTTTTACTAAAAGATATTTTTTCGGATAACAACCCAAATATATTTAAGAATTATCTTTTAAATTTGGATAATTCTTGTTGTAGTTAATTTTAATAATTTAAATAATGAATAAATTAAATTCTTTTTTATTTTTAGTTAATTTATAGCTTTTATTCATTAAGAATATCTTTAGTTTATGTTTTTTTGTTCAAAAACCAACATAACATAATAAATTGTTATTTATGTTTTTTTTTAATTTTAATTCAAACATCAAATCTATAATAAATTATTATTTATGTTAGTTAATATTTTTTGATTAATATTTAATTATAAATTGTTTTATATCTTAAATTTTTAACTTTTATAAAAATAAAATATTATTTCAAGATAATAACACAATATATAAGAATTATCTTACTTTTAATTCTAATATTTTAGTGGAAATTCGTTTTTATTTAAATATTAAATTATATATAAAAATTCATTAAGGGTAACAAAGATTTTAACCAGTCTAACTTTCATAAATATTTTTGATTAATATTTAATTTTAAATTGGTTTATATCTTAACTTTTATAAAAAGAAAATATTATTTCAAGATAATAACACAATATATAAGAATTATCTTACTTTTAAATCTAATATTTTAATGGAAATTCGTTTTTATTTATATATAAAAATTCATTAAGGGTAACAAAGACTTTAACCAGTCTAACTTTCAACGTGAGAGCTCCGTTGCGAAAAATCACTTCGCAAATAATAGTATAGATTTGCATCCAAAATTCAAAAATAACAACCAAAATAATGAATTTTATTTTCAATAATTTATTTTCAAAATTATTAATCGTCTAACTTATTAAACATTTTTAAAACAATTAAGTTAATAGTTAAATTTTAAATACATGAAACATAAGTAATAAAGAATTTGAAATTTTCTTTCAAAATCAAAATATCCGAACCCGACCCGAAATAACCGAACCCGAACTAAAAATATCCGAACCCGACCCGATATGTAGAAATACCCGAACGGGTTCTATACCCCTATACCGAAATACCCGAAAACCCGAAATACCCGACCCGAACCCGAACGGGTACCCGAACGCCCACCCGTAGATTCTGCATCTCTCTTTCTCTTCGGCGAAACCTCCTGATCTCTCTTTCTCTTCCGCGACTCCTCGTGAAATCTCGACAACTCTGGATCTCTGTTTCTCTCCTTCTCTCCTTCGGCGACTCCGTGTTTTGATCGAAGAAAAGCTTTCATCTTTGCGATCAACATGTTCAATTTTTCACTTATCAAGATATCGACGTCGTTTAGATCTCTGCACTCTCTTAGATGATATGAATGTCTCAGTGGATTGATACGTAATTAGTCGATTAGATAATAAACGTTTGGAGAGATAAAAGTTTTGAGCTTTGCGAAGCTTTTCACTCTGTGATTTTTGTGTATAGGTGATTGGAAACAAGTGGGATGTGTATCTTGATCTTCTCCAGCTTGACTACACCGAAGGGTATTCTTCTTCTCGTTTTTCTTTTTTATTTATACTTTGTGTGGTGAAAGGAGACTTATCTTTCTTTGAAATTTTGAGATAAATTAGTCCAGATCTCGTTACTGGATCTGGCATAGGGAGCATAATGACTGAGATTAGTTAGCCAATCATAAAGTTTTGTTGTTAAAGGATTTAGCTTTCAATAATCTTCTGTTTATGTGCCATGCCCCTCCTAGTTTGATATTTCCTAGTTTGTAGATTTTTTCCAACCATCCATTGATAACTTTGTACATACTTCAGTGAAAATTAGAGGACTTTTTTTGTACACGAGAGAAGTTAGCCACCTGGTCTGTGATTTTTTTCAACACCCATTCGTTAGGGGAGGAAAAAATATTCAATCAATTGATGATTAGCTAATGTAACTGCTCTTCACATGTTATTGGAAGAGACTATTATCTTGTTATGTCTTTAGTGAACACTATATCGTTCTTTAGGCTCTTTTTGTTTGTTTGTTTCTCAATGAATAAAAAACGAGTTACAATTTGCTTTTTTTTTTTTGCAGGGACGCACTTGATGAGTTCAACTTGGTTATTTGAAGTTTTGAGTTTAGTGTTATGAAGTGTGGTTTCATTTTTTGTTTTGCTTTTTGTATTTTCATTCCTTAAGGGTCCTTGCTGCCTTGTGCTTCATTGCTTGTGCTTCAGGACATGAAGTTGGTTGTTGCGTGTTTAAGTATCTCAAGCTTTCTCTGGTTTGATTTTCTCTTCTTCCGTGTCATGTGTGTTTCAGTGTTTTCGAGGTTAAAGACAAGGAACCAAGAATGGTACTTCTACTGCTCGTTAGACAAGAAGTACGGCAACAACAGCGCTAGAATGAGCAGATCCACTAACATAGGCTCAAGTATTAGATTTGGTTCCTGGTTACTTTTTTAGCCTCAATTGATTAAATCTAATGATGATCAATTGAGGAACGCACAAGTTTTAGACTCTCTTATCACAGACTCTCTTGTACTCACATGTATTCACATGTAACTTGTCTTTTATTCTTTTATTGTTGTAATGAAAGTGTCACAGACACATGGTGTTTGTAAGGAAAGTGTATATAGAAACTTGTATAAATGAAACTGTATTGTCAAGCTCACAAGATCAAAGGTTTGATTCAAGATAAAACATTCTTCTCAAGTTCACAAGATCAAACATTCTTCTTCGTTCTCAAATCCATTTCAAGTTCTTTCTTCTTTATCTTCAAACAATTTATAACACATGATCTAATATTCTTCTACTAATTCTTTTTTAATAAAAATTTAAGCACCCGTAAATAAGATACTTGCAATGGAGGGAGAAAAATAAAAAGTTGCTTAACTAAATTGCTTAACAAAAAAAAAATCCTAAATACTGTTATTATATGATTAAGCACCCTATAATGGAGTTGTGGGATAATGGTGTTCTAACCCTGCTAGAGAAAAGACCAAATTTTTTGTGGACAATTTTGTCAAGGATATTGGAACCTGGGGATCAAGTATGAGAACGTGACGTACACTTCCGATTATTTCCCTGACCTGGAGAACAAGGCTGAAAAGCTGATGCGTGGAGGGTAAGGCATATGTTGATTTGGTTACACATCTAACGAACAAATGAAAGAAGACTACAAAATAAAATTTGTTCCAACAATTTTCAATAAAATTAAAGCAACGTAGAAATCTCAAGACATTTTATATTTTGAAACACCAAAAAACATCTAAAACATCATATAAAATAAAACATAAGAAGTATGTTATTCATTTCTTGGGTTGGTATCTAGACTTGATCCTCTTAACTTGTTTGGGTCTGAACTGGAATGACTTAACTAGAATGTCTTCAGGGAGAGCTCCAAAGAGAGAGGACACTAGTGATTGTGTTCCAGGCAACTGGCTATCGAAAGCTGCTATTACAGAAGCTGGAGCCGACTTAGCAATCTTCGTCTGGAAATGGAGAAGTCCTTTAGGGAAAACGAAGACTTCTCCTTTGTTAATGTACTTAGCCACGAGTTTTCCAGCGGTTGTTACAAAGCCTACGTAGAGCTGACCCTCTAGGACGAAGATGATCTCGGAGGCACGTGGGTGAATGTGCGGTGGGTTTACACAAAAGAAAATAACAAAAAAAACTCCAACGTAAAACCCTCCAAACAAACTGGAGTCTTTCCCTCAAGACGACCCATTGGCGGAGAGTCTTTCTCAAACGTTCTTGAATTTCCCTCGATACCTCACAGATCACCTTTCTCACTTGATCAGAGATTGAGCAAGGTTGAAGTGGTTCCTTGTGCTGCACGTTTTATGGATCAACGCTTAAAAACAAAATTATGGCCTAGTACGGTGAATGTAGTCATGATAATTTTGTAGTCTTAAGACGTTAATAATTTTGAAACATGTTTCTGTATATTGTATCCGTTTCCACGAGTGAAAAAGGCAGAAAGAAGTTTGAGGTGATAACTCTGATTTTACATGTGCATCGGTTTTTATGGCACTTGGATGGATGATCATGTGACAGATGATGATATATGTTACATGCATGCATTGTTGGGGGTAAAAATTCAAATTTTTGGAATGCTGTAGCGGGTTTATATGAATAGTGATGCTACACAACAACATTATTGGTAAAATTATTATTATTATTATACCTGAATCCACACGATAACAATATTTGTAAAATATCTGTCTAATACCCGAGCTAATTACAAGTATTTTCGCAGAAAGCTCAACGGCTTCTGCCCCTTAATAATAAGTTATTATATGAGTAACTGATGAGAAGAAGGGAAATAATAATGTCTTGGTTGATATATTGTATGATTTATTTATTTCCGACAACTTCATCTTCTGCTTCAATTCTGAAAGTTAGAGAAGAGTTTAGTTATGAGATTGCATATAAACTCGTATTAACTAAAAAGTGGTATCCACAATTAATACCTGAGAATTTTATCACACTGGTGGTGTGCCGTTAGGGAAAATCTTGTCTTTAATTGCCTGAAGGGATCTACGTTTTGGATTCTCTATGTAATCGATGAAGGCCTCATGATCATCTGAATAAGGTGTATCTCCGGGAAGAGATATCTTTTCCAAGCGATTTTGGTGAGCGTCGTACGTAGTAAATGAGATGGAGAGGATTTAGTAAGAGATGGAGACTTGCGAATACAAACTGGTCGTTGCCAATGGTACCAATGCATTTGTAGTACTTTCCAAAAAGAGTGACATCAGTGAATTCAGGAATCTCATATGGTAGTTTGGACCATGTTCCTGCTGCCTCAAAAATCCAAATAGGACGAGAGTGTTGATTTGGAATGTCTCTGATAAGGGCTAATTTGTTGTTAATTTTCACCAATGTAGCACCTGTGGCCTCTGAGGGTGCTTCAATAACGCTGAACTCTTCCGTGTTTAGATCGAAGCTCATTACGAAAAAGGAATTCACATCCGTCAAATAATAGGCTCCGTAGTAAAGTTTACCAACTAGACAGGGGCCGGGGTATATACAATTATGTGGAGTCTCGCAATCCACCCTTCGCCACGAACTATTTTCATCCACGAGCGATAGAACTTGAGTCTCCATGCGAGATGGACCCCGAATCACGCATAGGATCTTGAATTGTTGGCCTTTTTCGTCAAATCCAAGAAAGAAATAGGTCCCCTCTTCCATTGATACATTGACCTTTGGTAAATCCTTATACGCTCCGCCACAACCAGGGTTGCATATCACCGAGTTTCCGTTTCTGTCGAAACAGCACACTAAGCCAAGAACCATTTGAGAGATCATATTAATGGACTGAATGGAATTACACTCCAAGCGTGGAAGAGGGATTTGGTTTTGGTTCCACAGCTCCGGTGGCTTTTTTTGGAGTACGGAGTGGAACCAACGGTAGGCGATTTTCTTCTTTGGCGCCTTGTGTTGTTTTATGACATCAGTTACGAATGATGTGAATAAAATGCGAGGGTTTGCCACAGAATGAGATAAGAACTGTCCACTGAGATATTCAGTGCAAATCATGTTGTGCCAACTTTTTGAGACGCTGCACATCCTTACGGCAGACTTGAGCGGAACCCTCTTGATAATTTCCATAATCAAATCATTTGGAAAACAATTAGACATTTTCTTTTCTCTTTCATCTTCCTTCTCCTTGATGATTTGTTTACCTTTGTCACTACTAATGTTTCTCTCCATTTTCACTCTTCTTTAGAATAACAAAATCTCTCACACAAAATACAAACTTAAGAGAAGGAGATGAGTGCTATATATAATGAATATCTCACGCTTTATAATTCTCTTTCGTGTAAAAATTAAACTCACAGATTTACACCTAAAACAATAACATGATGTATATGACTCATCAGTACTAACGAACCACGGTGGGTAGAACTTATTGATAAAGTTAAAGAGTTATGTCATTAATGAGCTGATCACGACTTTGTTACTATATACCAATTCGAGTCGGAGTTTTATCACAGTTCTCTCGATTCTTGAGGACAACTTTTGTCAGCATGCATTAGACTCCATATGTAACTACACCTACCTTTTTTCTTTTCTTTTCTTCTATTATATTTTCTTCACTTATGATCCAAATATATATGTTATAATTTACAATAGAAACTCATAGGTGAATCATGATGAGGACAGTCTCCTGTTCTGTTATGTTGTAATTTATAATATATGTTGTTTTTTTTTGTCATGCCGTGCATGCATGTATAATAGTCTGTTTTAATTGCATGCATATATAATAGTCAGTTTTACGTGTAGCTGTTGACCCAGATCCAACTTACTTTAGTTGTGATTATTCTTTCTGCCACGGTTATGTACATCTCGACCGATTAATATTATCAAAATATACGAGTTTATGCTACAATATCGCATATCATTACCACATCAGTGTTTATGCAAGTTTTGATAATTTCAACGCATAGAACTTTACGTGCATATACATATATTGTATTATTTTCCGTAAATAATTAATGTTTTGTTCCTTTTTTTACCAAAAGGAAGAACATTGTTTGAATTCACCTATTTAATTTGCTTGTCAAGAAATTTAAATAAGCATTATATATTCTGAATTGCCAACAAAAACAAATACTCGTTATTTATATATATATATATATATATATATATATATATATATATATATATATATATATATATATATATATATATATATATATATATATATATATATATATTAGAATATGTTATGATTATATTGTTTAAATTATATAGGCCCTTTTTCTTTGAATTCAATTTTGTAGGCATTTTGAAAATAAGAAGAAGAGAAAAAAATTTATTTTTGATAATATCATTTGAATAAGTTAGGTTAATTTTATTTGAAACCACAATAGACGAATAATCAATGTTGTTTTGAATCACATGCATGGGGATCAAAGATGATTGAATATAATCCTTGAATCTTTACTAAAATGCCTAAGGAATATTCGAGACGTAGGTGATATTTCGCTGTCGACATGTGAAACTAAAATGCAAATTAACGCGTAAGAACATTTAATTGTTTGTTGTTCAAACGGTTAAAGTGGATTGCTGATGACTTTGTTAGTGTAAATTAGTAGGATGAAGAGCCGTGCATATACATATATATTGTATTATTTTCCGTAAATAATTAATGTGTTGAAACTGGGAAGAAACAAAGGTCTTTTTTTTTACCAAAAGGAAGAACATTGTTGAAATTCACCTATTTAATTTGCTTGTCAAGAAATTTAAATAAGCATTATATATTCTGAAATGCCAACAAAAAAATACTCGTTATTTATATATATATATATATATATATATACACATATATATATATATATAAGAATATGTTATGATTATATTGTCTAAATTATATAGGCCCTTTTTCTTTGAATTCAATTTTGTAGGCATTTTGAAAATAAGAAGAAGAAAAATAAAACTTATTTTGATAATATCATTTGAATAAGTTAGGTTAATTTTACTTGAAACCACAATAAACGAATAATCAACGTTGTTTTGAATCACATATGCATGGAGATCAAAGATGATTGAATATAATCCTTTAATCCTTACTAAAATGCCTAAGGAATATTAGAGACATAGGTGATATTTCGCTGTCAACATGTGAAACTAAAACGCAAATTAATGACCTGATCACGACTTTGTTACTATATACCAATTCGAGTCGGAGTTTTATCACAGTTCTCTCGATTCTTGAGGACAACTTTTGTCAGCATATTAGACTCCATATGTAACTACACCTACCTTTTTTCTTTTCTTTTCTTCTATTATATTTTCTTCACTTATGATCCAAATACTTAAATTATATATACGTTATAATTTACAATAGAAACTCATAGGTGAATCATGATGAGGACAGTCTCCTGTTCTGTTATGTTGTAATTTATAATATATGTTGTTTTTTTTGTCATGCCGTGCATGCATGTATAATAGTCTGTTTTAATTGCATGCATATATAATAGTCAGTTTTACGTGTAGCTGTTGACCCAGATCCAACTTACTTTAGTTGTGTTTATTCTTTCTGCCACGGTTATGTACATCTCGACCGATTAATATTATCAAAATATACGAGTTTATGCTACAATATCGCATATCATTACCACATCAGTGTTTATGCAAGTTTTGATAATTTCAACGCATAGAACTTTACGTGCATATACATATATTGTATTATTTTCCGTAAATAATTAATGTTTTGTTCCTTTTTTTACCAAAAGGAAGAACATTGTTGGAATTCACCTATTTAATTTGCTTGTCAAGAAATTTAAATAAGCATTATATATTCTGAACTGCCAACAAAAACAAATACTCGTTATATATATATATATATATATATATAAGAATACGTTATGATTATATTGTTTAAATTATATAAGCTCTTTTTCTTTGAATTCAATTTTGTAGGCATTTTGAAAATAAGAAGAAGAAAAAAAAACTTATTTTTGATAATATCATTTGAATAAGTTAGGTTAATTTTATTTGAAACCACAATAGACGAATAATCAACGTTGTTTTGAATCACATGCATGGGGGATCAAAGATGATTGAATACAATCCTTTAATCCTTACTAAAATGCCCAAGGAATATTTGAGACGTAAGTGATATTTCGCTGTCGACGTGTGAAACTAAAATGCAAATTAACGCGTAAGAACATTTAATTGTTTGTTGTTCAAACGGTTAAAGTGGATTGCTGATGATTTTGTTAGTGTAAATTAGTAGGATGAAGAGCCGTGCATATACATATATATTGTATTATTTTCCGTAAATAATTAATGTGTTGAAACTGGGAAGAAACAAAGGTCTTTTCTTTTACCAAAAGGAAGAACATTGTTGAAATTCACCTATTTAATTTGCTTGTCAAGAAATTTAAATAAGCATTATATATATTCTGAACTGCCAACAACAAAAATACTCGTTATTTATATATATATATACACATATATATAAGAATATGTTATGATTATATTGTCTAAATTATATAGGCCCTTTTTCTTTGAATTCAATATTGTAGGCATTTTGAAAATAAGAAGAAGAAAAATAAAACTTATTTTGATAATATAATTTGAATAAGTTAGGTTAATTTTACTTGAAACCACAATAGACGAATAATCAACGTTGTTTTGAATCACATACATGGAGATCAAAGATGATTGAATATAATCCTTTAATCCTTACTAAAATGCCTAAGGAATATTCGAGACATAGGTGATATTTCGCTGTCAACGTGTGAAACTAAAACGCAAATTAACGCGTAAGAACATTTAATTGTTTGTTGTTCAAACGGTTAAAGTGGATCGCTGATGACTTTGTTAGTGTAGATTAGTAGGATGAAGAGCCGTGGCTGAGAATTTTTGGCCCCGAAGCCCATTATTTATTTGGCCCCTAAAATTATGAGATTTAAAAATGTTATGAGAAAGAATCAATCTCACAAAATGTGGTTGTGCCTTCTTGGAAATTGTTAAAATCAATTAATGATTAATACGTGTATATACTTATTGTACATTATACATATAATCGGATATTTCGGGTTTTAGTTCGGATTTTGGATTAAACCGAACCCGAACCCGATAACCAAAGTATCAGCTTATCAAAACCGGCCGGTTTGGGTTTTTCGGTTCGGGTTCGGTTTTGGATTATGGATAATAGACCCAGGCCTACTCACACCTATCCGCGCTTGAGAAGCACAAATCAAAATCTAGTACTTAAATTAAAAGCATTACCAACAAGATTATTTAAGATTTGTGTTAAAATTTGACCTTTAATATTAATATAACTTTTTAAGGCATCAAGCACGTGCTTGATTAACTTGTACTCAACCACGACCATGAAGATGATGTATGTGACTCATATTTAGTGAAGTTTTTCTTTTGTGAAAATAGGTTTATTAAATTTTTTTCTTGAAAAGTTAAGAAAGGTGGTTAACAAGGTGAATGAAACAAGATATGAGCTGGACTTAACTCATAATTTGATATATATAATCCTTATAGTGGATGGGCCATAACCATAACTTAGATCATAGGCCCAGTCTGAGATAAACATAGGCGGCCATTAGGTCTTATTTCCTTTTCTACGTATTAGTAGTTTTCCTATTCCTAGTTGCATTAGGATTTGTGTAATTTTCATTTATCTATCTCGTGTAACTCATATATATATGGAGCCGTATGATCAATAAAAATACAAGCAATTTCTCTCTACAATTCTCTCTGATTTATAACATGGTGATAACATGAATTGTCTCAAAAGCCTAGCTAAATCCGACCAAGAAACCCCAGCACAGCCGCCGGCTCTTTCCTTTTTCCGGCGAAGCACCACTGCGGCTACTTTTCCTTTTTGGTTTGCGAAAGCCCTAGCTCATCGACCAGCCGCCTTTGATTTCATTTTCTCGGCCGAATACCCTAGCCAACTTTCCTTTTCACGGCGAGAAACCTAGATCGCGATCTGACCAGCCGCCTTGTTCTTCGGTGGAACCCTAATCCACGATCAGATTCAAACCCGACCAAGTTCTTTGACGATCTCCTCCAGAACCCGATCAATCGCAACCACGATCCGGCTAGTTCCGATTCAAGCACAACCGCGGTTCTCCTCATCTCTCTTGGTGGCCCGGTTCTACACATCAGTCTAAAGGTAATCTGATTAATTCTCTCTAAAACCTAGAGAATTAAAACCCTAAAATAGAAACTCTAAATCTGTGAATAGAATTGCTAGGTTGAATGGTTTGTTTAGGTTGATAGTTGGAATCAATAATGTTTGATTGATTGTTTGAGGTTTATATAAAATTTAGAACCGGGTGCTTAAGATTGTATAAAAAACCCTAATTCATAAATCTGATTTTGATTATTGATTGTTGATTGATTCAATTTCTTGATGATTTGAGGTTTAGGTTGATAGATTTTATGTTTAAACTAATTTCGAAATCTGAAACCCTAAAAGGGCCTTGAAAATCCTAAATCATCTATTGCTAAATCTGATTGCTAGATTTATGAATTGTTTTGAGGTTTTAAGAAATCATTAGCTAAGAATGTCTAATTGTTAAGGATCTAAAACTCTAATATGGAAACCCTAGAAATCCTACGCGCATATTGCTAACCCTAATTTTGTTAAACCCTAAACCCTAAACCCTAATCCGGATTGTTTGCTTGCATTAGTAAAACCCTAAAACCTAATCCGGTTAGTTTTATTTTGCTTGCATTGGTAAACCCTAAACCTATTGATAGAATTGTTTAAAAATCCGTTTTTGGTTATTGATTTCTAAATTTCTTTGCTTGCATAAACTGTTTGAATCCGGATTGATTGCATCATGGTCATATTAGAACTGTTTTAGGTCGAGATTCATAAAATCCAATTGTACTGATTGATAATCCATCGATATCCAATTGTATTGATTGATATATGCATTGTGAAACCCTAAATATGACTGATATTGATTCAAATGTAGAAAATATGCAATCTGGATTATGCTGCCCTTAATCTCTCTGGAGAGAATTATTTATAGTGAGCATTGGATACTAAGATTTGCCTGAGGTCAAAGGGACTCGGGGAGACTATCATCGAGAATAATTATGAGAATGACAAGAATAGATACCAGGAAATAAGTATCATTTGTCACCATCTTGTAGAAGGTCTCAAAGATCAGTATCTTACAATGGAGAATCCACTAGACCTTTGGACAGCCTTACAGCGGAGATATGATCGCCAGAAAACGGTGCTATTACCAAAGGCTAGATATGAGTGGAGAAATCTCAGATTCCAGGACTATAATTCCGTGGATAAATATAATTCAGTCTTGTTTAAGATTGTCTCATTGATGAGACTGTGTGGTGAAGAAGTAACCGAGAAAGATTTACTAGAAAAAACTTTCTCTACATTCCATTCCAGCAATGTATTTCTGCAACAACAGTACAGAAAAAGAGGCTTCACCACATACACTGATCTGATCTCATGCCTACTTCTGGCCGAGACAAACACTGAGTTATTGATGATGAATAGTGAGATGAGACCTCATGGATCAGCCTCATTACCAAAAGCCAATAAGGCTGTAGAAGAAAAGAAAGATTCCAAAGAAAGCCACCACGTCTATGATAATAGACCACATGGTCGAGGCAGTGGTGGATGGAAAGGACGTGGTGGTCGAGGTTCTTATAACTCGTACGACCGTGGACAAGGGAACCACAATAACCATGGTCGTGGTCCCAGTATGGCCGTGGACGAGGCGATTACAACCGCGGTCAAGGTGGCATATCTAAGCCATCTTACTCGACCAATCACTCGACTAAATCACTTTACCACAGATGTGGAATGGGGAATCATTGGGCTAAGACATGCAGAACTCCTAAACACTTATGTGATCTCTATCAAGAGAATCTAAAAGGCAAGAACCCTGAAGCTCGTATGGTTCAAGATAATAATGGTGATTTCGACCAAGACCATAAGAATGATGGTCAGCAAGATTATGAGACCTCAGATTGTCTAAAAGACTAAAATTCGACATCTTGTTTGTTTTTGCTTGATTCTATGTTTTCTTGTTTTGATTTTGGCTTGTTTGCTTTACTATTTGCGATTTTAATAATAATAATAGTGTCTCTTTGAGTTTATTGCTATTATCTCGTCTGATTTTACTTAATAAGTTGAATGAGTTGGTTAATAAAAGCGCCAAACATGAGTACAAATTTGTGGGTATAGTAGCCTAGTTAAGGGCCAACGGCCAAGGCATTGCCTAAAGGGCCATTATATACACCCAAGAATTTGTGGCCCATTGAGTTATAATAAGAATGGTTTCCAAAAAGAAACAATGGGAAAAAGGGAACAAAAGGTTCCTTCAGATTTAAGAAAAAAAAATCGCCTAAGGCCTTATAAGAAAGTGGTCAAGACTATACATGCGTATTCTACTGATCTAGACTATGCCAAATATGAGGTAACTTGAATGGCATACTCCACGAAATTATACAATTTATGGCATGACTGGATTAGCCATCCTTGTCTAAACTTGATGCAAAGATTGATATTGCAGAGGGCACACAGAGTTATCCTATAGGATCTCACGTTGTGTAATATGTACATAAGGGAAACTCATTAGGATTTATTGTCCCAAGCATCACGAAATTATAGTATGTTCATGAGGGGGAGTGAGGACAAACCCGTGGTCCATGACTGTGAGGGATAAAACTCACTTTCTAATTTAGGTTATGTTAAGATTGGGGAGAAGACAATCGTGGGCTGAATCCCTTAAGAACTTAGAGAATGAATTATGATTGTATTGATGAATAAGGGTTACAAAGATGATTATGATGAGTACAAAGAATATAACCGAATGATTTGAGAGTTACAATGTGTGTAAATTTGTAAAAAGCGTGAATGAATCCAGAGAGAGAGAGAGCTTTTCTCTGATCTCCTCCTTCTCCTTAAATAGCTCTCAGCCACGTTTGAAGGATCCTAACCAGCCTCCGAGATTTGCTCCGTGAGTTGGGGGATTCTCAATAGTCTCCTTTTGACCGGGTCCTGCGCAACCAGCCTGAGCTACTCCTGTTAGCTCCTTGTAAATGAGGTCCGGAGCTCTCCTCCGTGACCTGTTTATAAATGAGGTCCGGAGCTCTCCTCCGTGACCTGTTTTGTTGACGTTCCTTCCTTAGCAAAAACAGCCTCCGGCTTCTTTTTGACTCTTTTCTCAAAAGATTAATNGAGCTACTCCTGTTAGCTCCTTGTAAATGAGGTCCGGAGCTCTCCTCCGTGACCTGTTTATAAATGAGGTCCGGAGCTCTCCTCCGTGACCTGTTTTGTTGACGTTCCTTCCTTAGCAAAAACAGCCTCCGGCTTCTTTTTGACTCTTTTCTCAAAAGATTAATTGCCAATGGGCTTACAGTGGCCCATAGTCAACTCTAATCGTTCTAGCCCATTAGTCTCAGCTAGCGGGCCATATTTGGGCCCAACAGTTGCCCCCAGCTTTCGAGATGAGACCTCTTTTCTCGGAAGCTAAAGCTCAACCGCCTGATCTCTATCTCTTTGTTGAGATAGCGACTATGTCTTCGTGTTCCCAAGACTTCTGCCCAATGGGCTTTCTTTTTATCTTTGTTAAGATTTGTGGCCTGAGGAGGCCTTTAAACCCTTGCTTTGTTAGGATCTTCGATCTTCGTCGATGTTTTGATGAATTCCTTAATACGGGCTCAATCGTCTAAGTAGAAGTTTTTACTTCCTTGGACGAATGATTCTGGGTCCTGTTAGTAACAGGTCCCGTAGTCGTTAGACATGAGGTCTAGGAAACTTTCGGGTGAAGGTCGGGGAGCCTGTTTATCACAGGTCCCGTAGCCTTTTAGGGAGAGGTCCTGAGAATAGGTTTCTGGGACCTGAATTTACTTGGGATATCTTTTAGATCTCGAACGCTGCTAAGGGTTTTGCGACCTTAGTTTTTGGGAACCTGAGAAATTTTTTTTGAAGGGTTTTAAGACCTTGAGTTTGGTTAAGGTTTTAAGACCTTTGATTGAGGTTCTTTGGGAACCTGGATTTATTTTCGAAGGGTTTTAAGACCTTGAGTTTTGATAAGGGTTTTAAGACCTTAGATTGAGGTTCTTTGGGAACCTGAATTTGTTTTCGAAGGATTTTAAGACCTTGAGTTTTGATAAGGGTTTCAAGACCTTACATTGAGGTTCTTTGGGAACCTGGATTTGTTTTCGAAGGATTTTAAGACCTTGAGTTTCGTTAGGGATTTTAAGACCTTAGATTGAGGTTCTTTGGGAACCTGAATTAGCTTGTTTAAAGGATTTTAAGACCTTTGAGGTTACTAAGGATTTTAAGACCTTTGAGGTTATTAAGGATTTTAAGACCTTTGAGGTTACTAAGGATTTTAAGACCTTAGGTTTAGGTTTATGGGGACCTGAATTAGTCTGAAGGATTTGAAGACCTTAGGTTCAGGTTCACGGAGACCTGAATTCGTTTGAAGGATTTTAAGACCTTAGGTCCAGGTTCGTCGGGACCTGGATTCGTTTGAGGGATTTTTAGACCTTAAGTCCAGGTTCGTAGGGACCTGGATTTGTTTGGAGGATTTTAAGACCTTAGGTCCAGGTTCACGGGGACCTGGATTTGTTTGACTTCGAAGTGTAAACTCGAGTCACGTACTGTGACTTTTTAAGTATGGGATTCATGTGATCTTTCCGGAATCATATCGTGGATCTTGTTTTGTTAGCAGCTGACCCTGACCTTAGAGGTCTTAGTGTTTTCGATTGTGATTGGTCGTGAGATTATCAGGAATGAGTTCCTGGATCTTCGAGATTAGATTAAGATCTTTAGGGATCTAAATTCTTTCCAAAGAGCTTTTAAGGCCTTTAAGGGTGGATTCACATAAATCTGGATTCGCTCGGAAGTTTTCAAGACTTCTGAATTTACTAAGGATTTAAGTCCTTAGGTTCAGGTTCGTAGGGACCTGAGTTCGTTTGAGGGATTTTAAGACCTCGGGTCCAGGCTCGCGGGGACCTGGACTTATTTGAAGGATAATCAAAATGTTTACATGTAATCGCTTCATTGATAACTTTTATAGAATACATCGCGTTGTGGCAATCATACAGTTGCTGTCTGGGCTATGTGTTTTTAAACATATGCCCCCTTTGGCTATGATGAAAAGAATGCTGAAATGAGGTTGAGGCTGTACTCATGACAGAGTTGCCTACGTACCCGGTCAAGGGATCAAGCCTAACGTAGTTCAGGGAGTTTAGGTACCTAATGATGGTATCTCTTGGGATTCATGGTGTTCCA
>CAKOAT010134266.1:54599-68009 GCA_932364175.1 Eruca vesicaria subsp. sativa
TTTAGTTACCTGCTGGAGAGCTTCAGCTTCTATCTATTTGGTGAAGTAGTCTGTTAGGACTAAAAGGAAGCTTAGCTTTTGCTTTCCTCTTCCTGATTTTACTAGCGGTCCTATGATATCCATGGACCATCTCATGAACGAGTATGGGGCGGATATCTAGGATAGTTTTTCCGTAGGCTGATGTCTAATTGGTGCATGCTTCTTGCATCTTTCGCATGAAGATGAGTAGACCTCACAATCAGCGATAATGATAGGTCAGAAATAGCCCTGTCTTTTGATTCGGATAGCTAAGGCTCTGCCATCGGCGTGGTTTCCACAGGTGCCCTCGTGCATTTCCTTCATGAGTTTGATAGCATCGAGGCCGCGGACGCATCTTAGGTAAGGTCCCGACACGCTTCGTTTATAAAGGATGGATTCCATTATGCAGTATTTTGTGCTTAACACTTTGAGTTTTCGAGCTTCCCATTTTTTGGGGGGGGGGGGACCTTACCCTCCGAGATATACTGCATAATTGGTATTCCAGTCTTCTCTTCCTATGATTTTTTCATGAAGAGACAACGAAGGTTCTTGTTCGGGCTCGGGTTCCTGAGTGTTATTGTGGCCAGAGGTCGTGCCCCCGGAGATATTCCTTGGGTTAGGATCAAGGGAGTCTGAATTCCGGAGAATATCTTCAGGTCTGTGTGGTGCCCCCGGAGATACCTCCAATGTCAGAGGGAGTGACTGTTGTATAAACATGCGAGTCCGGGGTCTGGGTCGTGCCCCCGGAGATATGCTTTTTGAAATTGCGAATTTTTGTTGTTGGGAACCACAATGTTGTGAGAACTTGGGTTGCTATTGTCTCGGAATAGCTACCTTCTGTTTGCTCTTTCGGTTTGCTATCGATCTCAACTTTGGTAGCTATGTCGATGCTTGGTTTTTCGATTCCTTCTACGGGTATGATTCGTTTTACTAGGGGATCTGATGTGGACGCCAATGCAGCTAACGCGTCTGCTGAGGAGTTCTCTCCTCGTGGGATTCTCGTTAGCTCGAATTTACTGAACTGTTTAGTGAGGCTTTGTACGACTTCGAGGTATGCCCCCATTCTTTTGTCCCTCGTTTCGTATTCCCCATGGAACTGGCTAGCTACCAGCTGTGAGTCACTGTAGGCATTTAGCTCTCGGATTCCGAGGCTTAGGGCGAGTCTCAATCCAGCGATTAATGCTTCGTATTCAGCCTCGTTGTTCGAGGCATTAAATCCGAGCATGTAGGATTGCTCGATGGTTTCTCCGGCTGAAGAGGTGAGCCTTAGACCGATTCCGGAACCTTGTTTTGATGAGGCTCCGTCGACATACAGGCTCCATTTCGGAGCTTCAGCTCTCGGATCTAGTTGTTTGGATGATAGCTCGATGATGAAATCGGCGAGGACCTGAGCTTTTATGGCTGCTCGGGGTCTATATTCGATGTCGTATTCGCTGAGCTCTATGGCCCACTTAGCTAATCGTCCTGATTGGCTAGGGCTGTGCAGAATCGTGCGTATTGGTTGTGAAGTCATTACAACAATTGAGTGCGATTGGAAATAGGGTCGTAGCTGTNCGATGATGAAATCGGCGAGGACCTGAGCTTTTATGGCTGCTCGGGGTCTATATTCGATGTCGTATTCGCTGAGCTCTATGGCCCACTTAGCTAATCGTCCTGATTGGCTAGGGCTGTGCAGAATCGTGCGTATTGGTTGTGAAGTCATTACAACAATTGAGTGCGATTGGAAATAGGGTCGTAGCTGTTACAACCGCCAAGGCTACTTTTTCCATAGTATGGTATCTGGTCTCGGCGTCTATTAGACTTTTGCTTGTGTAATAGACAGGTCTTTGCTCGTTTTGCTCCTCTTGTACCAGCATGCCGCTAACTGCAGCCGTTGATACGGCGAGGTATAGGTACAAGGGTTCTTCTGTTACTGGTTTGGATAGGATCGGAGGCTCGGAGAGGTAAGCTTTTAATTGTTTGAAGGCTTCCTCGCATTTCTCGTCCCATAGAAACTTCTTATTATTTTTTTAGAAGTTTGTAGAACGGGAGGCATTTATCGGTGGATTTGGATATAAATCGATTCAAAGCGGCGATTCGTCCAGTCAGTCTTTGTACCTCCCTGGTTGTCTTAGGTGACAGCATTTCCAGGAAGGTCGCTATCTGTTTCGGGTTGGCTTCGATACCTCTCTCGGTTACGAGGTAACGGAGAAATTCGCCCGAGGGCACTCCGAAGGTGCATTTTGCGGGGTTTAGTTTCATATCGTATTTGTTGAGGATATCAAAGCATTCTTTCAGGTGAGAGATGTGATTTTCTCCAGCTGAGGATTTAACCAGCATATCGTCGATGTCTACCTCCATGGTTTTTCCGAGCTGTCCGGCGAACATTTTGTTCACGATCCTTTGGTAGGTAGCTCCTGCGTTTTTTAATCCGAATGGCATTACCTTGTAACAGTAGGTCTTGCGTTTGGTTATGAATGCAGTTTTTTCTTGATCTTCAGGATTCATCATGATTTGATTATATTCTGAGAAGGCATCCATAAAAGACAAGAGCTGATGGCCATCTGTCGCTTCAACGAGGCGATCGATGTGAGGTAACGGGAAGCTATCTTTAGGGCACGCCTTCTTTAGGTCGGTGAAGTTTACACAGATTCTCCACTTCCCGTTTTTCTTTTTCACTACTACGGGGTTAGCCAGCCAATCGGGGTAATGTACTTCGCGAATGGACCTTGCTTTCGTAAGTCGATCGACTTCGTCGTTGACGGCTTGAGATTTTTCGAGGCCCAGCTTACGGCGGTTTTGTTTGATCGGTTTGAAAGTAGGGTCTACATTGAGCTTATGGGTGGTGACATTTGGATATATACCCTTCATGTCACTGGTGGTCCATGCAAACGTTTTGACGTTGCTATTCAGGAAGTCGATTAATTCCTTTTTCATTTCGAGAGGTAGCTCTGATCCGATGTTCACTTGTTCCTCGGGATCAGAGTCGTCAATGCTAACTCGTTCGGTTAGGTTCCTAGGGGGACCTCGAATATTTTGTTGCATCTCTCGACCTTCCTGGATCTGTAATTGCTATTGGGGTGATTCCTTGAGGATTCCAAATCCTCCCAAGTAACAGATCCTGGAGATCTTCTGGCTACCTCGTACGGTGGTTATTCCTTCGGGTGTCGGAAATTTCACGCATTGGTGATAAGTGGAAGCTACCGCTTTCATCTTATGGATCCAGGGTCTTCCTAGGATTGCGTGAAATAGAAAAGGTCTGTCGATAACTACGAAATTGGTCATTTTCATGATTCCTCCAGCTATGACGGGAAGCTTGATGGTTCCCAGGGAGGTAACTGTTTCTCCGGAGAAGCCTACGAGGTTAGCTTTCTGACCCATAATTTCGTAGTCATCTATTTCCATCCCCTTCAGGGCGTTATAGAAGATAAGGTCGACCGAGCTTCCGGTGTCAACCATCAGCCTAGGCACCTCGTAACGTGCTATGTTCAGGGTGACGATTAAGGCATCATCGTGAGGTCTGTCGAGATCTGATGTCTCGCTCTCCCAGAAAGAAATCTTAGTGTTGGATTCGGGATTGGGAGGCTTGGATTGAGCGTTAGAAACAGCCTTCCGCACACGACTCTTGATTGAGTTAACGGAATCCTGACATATATCGGAGCCTCTGAGGATATAATCCACCCTCGATCTGGGGCTCGACTGAGGTGGTGGTTTGCTTAGGAGGGTCTCGGTCTGTATAATTTTCCCTTGGGGAAATTTCCCAAGAATCATGTCAACTCTTTTCTTGGGAGCTGGCGGTGGCGAGTCTGTTTCCTTCTCAGGTGATCTTTCACGTTTTGGAGAGGTGTCTCTGGGACCTCTTTTCTGGTAAGGAGGTGGCTTTTTTAGTTCCACG
This sequence comes from Eruca vesicaria subsp. sativa, assembly GCA_932364175.1. Classification (NCBI taxonomy): domain Eukaryota; kingdom Viridiplantae; phylum Streptophyta; class Magnoliopsida; order Brassicales; family Brassicaceae; genus Eruca; species Eruca vesicaria. The sequence goes on from CAKOAT010134266.1 coordinate 58,492, forward strand.
TCCTTTAGTTCGCCAGCTACGAATTTAGCTGCCAATTGTCGTTGGAGGTCCCAGCACTCCTTGGTTGAGTGCCCTTTTCGATCGTGATAAGAGCAGTGTTTGTTCTCATCGTAGCCTTTTGTCCAGGGGGTTTTGCTTGTTGCAGCAACAGGTTTTTCATGTTGGACTTCGTCGACAGCATACGAGTGTTCTCCCTGGGTCTGATGGTTCCAAGAGCTCCCTTTTCTAGAGGGTCCTTTTGTTTCCGAGGTTTCGCCTTTCGGGTGATTCTGGAATTTCTTATGGATTTTATCCATTGCAGCTGTTTCTTCCTCCAAGGTAATGTATCTCGATGCTTCGTGAAGAGCATCATCGATAGTTGGAGGAGGGTTAAGTGTTAGCTCGGACCAGAATTCTGATTTATACCAGAGGCCTCTCCTAAGGGCCTCGATGGCCACTTGATCGTTGGGGTTCGAAAGCTTAGTTCTAACTGCTCTGAACTTCTCGATGTAGATTCGCAGCGAATCCCCCATTCCTTGCCTGATCTTCCAGAGGTCAACCTCAGAGGCTTGCTTAAGGATATGGGTTGAGTATTGTTTCATGAAGGCGTTAGTGAGCTGATCGAAGTTATCGATTGAGTTTGGCTCGAGGCTTGAAAACCATTCGAGAGCCGTTCCGACCAGGTTCTCAGCAAAGGTCATGCAGTAACCTGCTTCGCATTCTTCTCTTGTGAAATGAGCTTTCACTATAGCTAAGCGGAAGGCTCTCAAACGAGCCTTGGGGTCTGAGGTCCCGTCATATTCGGGAATCCTAATTTTTCGGGTATCTCTTATGTAAGAGCTGGCAATTCTGTAAGTGAATAGAGTCCCATGAGTTTCCTCAATCAGACTCTCAATTTCGGGAGCTGAGCTCATCGCTTTGTAAACTTGAGCATTCAACTTTTGGAGAGCTGCATGAGTTTGCTCCATATATCTGTGAATAGCCTTAGGTCCCTCTAGAGAAAGGACAATTGGGTCATTATTAGGTACCTGACGAACAGGTTCCTGACGGAGTCGAGTTTGGCCATTCTTCCAGGCAGCCTCATGGCTAAATTGCTCACTAGCTCTTGGGTTATTTTGATGAGTGTCACCAGTGGGGTGAGCTGTGGGGTCAGCTTCCTCCCTTTAATGAGCGCCCAGATTCAGGGTTACATTTCCAGTCCGATAAGCCGAAGCCGATGTTATGCCCCCAGAAAGAAAGGATATTCCTTCTCCGGACCTGAAAACAAGTGGAGAAGGTGGCAAGCGTGTGCTCTGGTCAGTAACCCGATCAAGCATAGAGCTGGTTGTCGCTACGTTACTTCCCATAGCGCTAGTTACAGGTGGCTTAAATGCGGGAGCTGTTCCAGCATAGGGTGTCTGGAGAACAGGTCCCTGCCTATCTGGAGAACAGGTCCCTGTCACTACGTTACTTCCCATAGCGCCAGTTACAGGTGGCTTAAATGCGGGAGCTGTTCCAGCATAGGGTGTCTGGAGAACAGGTCCCTGCCTATCTGGAGCAGTGCTCTTCGAATCGTTGCTGCTGAGCAGTTACCTGTTGCAACGTGCACTCATTCTCTTGAGCTCTGTCTACTAACTGCACTATCATTCGACGGATCTCAGACAGTTGAGCCTCCGATTGATTCGGAACGGGTTGACACTGAGGGTTCTCGGGGGCTGTTACCCCGGAGACGGTTTTCACTGGAGAACCTTGGGTTAGTTATTCCAGTGGTAGTCTGATCGGGTTGAGCATCAACCGAAGGCCGAAAGCTGTTGCTCTGAGCGGTGATCAGTGCATTGAAGCTCCGGGATCAGTGCGTTGGAGCCTCCGTTGTTTGGTGAGCCATAGNGAAGGCCGAAAGCTGTTGCTCTGAGCGGTGATCAGTGCATTGAAGCTCCGGGATCAGTGCGTTGGAGCCTCCGTTGTTTGGTGAGCCATAGCTCTGGGAAGGTATCGTATCAGATACCTGTCACGTAACATACCAGGTTCTGGTCAGGTATCGTATCCAAAGGTCATGTCTTCAATTACAGAAGACCTTTGGATAAGAGATAACAGATCTCAAGACCTTTGGATAAGAGGTCTCGGGACCTTTCGGTAACAGGTCTCGGGACCTTTCGATAAGAGGTCTCGTGACCTTCAGATAAGAGGTCTCGGGACCTTTCGATAAGAGGTCTCGAGATCTTTCGATAACAGGTCTCGTGACATTCGGATAAGAGGTCTCGGGATCTTTAGATAGTTGGGCCTGGTTCTGGCTAGGTATTGTATCTGGTACCTGTTTGGTATCGCACCAGGTACCTGTCCGATATTGTACCAGGCTCCGATTCGGCTGGGATCTCCCAAAAGTCACTTGTTCAGATTCGCGGGGACCTGAGGCTGAGGTCTCATAGGAGCCTCATGTTCAGCTTCGCAGAGACCTGAGGCTGAGGTCTCATAGGAACCTTTCGCTCAGATTCGCGGGGACCTGAGGTTGAGGTCTCATAGGAGCCTCTTGCTTTGGTTCACTGGAAACCTGAGGTTGGATCTCATAGGAGCCTCCTTTCAGATTCTTGGGGATCTGAGGCTGAGGTCTCATCGGAGTCTCTCGCTCTGGTTCACTGGAAAACTGAGGTTGGATCTCATAGGAGCCTCCTTTCAGATTCGTGGGGACCTGAGACTGAGGTCTCATCGAAGCCTCTCGCTCTGGTTCACTAGAGACCTGAGGATGGACCTCATAGGAGCCTCTTGTTCAGGTCCACATAGAGAATTGCAGAAATCTGCACAGATTTTGCACATTGCGGACTGGATTTTGCACGGAACATCTTCTGATAAAACTTTGAGAAAATGGTGTACGCACGGATTTTGCACGAAACGAGTTTCTGATAAAACTTTCAGAAATCTATAAACGCACGGATTTTTCACGGAACAGTTCTCTGATGAAACTTTCAGAAAACATGTCCCCTCGGATTTTGCACGGTTTCTGATAAAACTTTCAGAAACCTGTAAATGCACGGATTTTGCACGGAACAGTTCTCTGATGAAACTTTCAGAAAACATGTCCCCTCGGATTTTGCACGGTTTCTGATAAAACTTTCAGAAACCTGTAAATGCACGGATTTTGCACGGAAAGTTTTTTATAAAACTTTCAGAATTCAGGGTGATCCAAATCATGGTCGATGGGATCCATTCTCAAGTCACGGAGTGAAGGATTCAATTATCTCGTCCCCACAGACGGCGCCAAAATGTGAGGGATAAAACTAACTTTCTAATTTAGGTTAGGTTAAGATTGGGGAGAAGACAATCGTGGGCTGAATCCCTTAAGAACTTAGAGAATGAATTATGATTGTATTGATGAATAAGGGTTACAAAGATGATTATGATGAGTACAAAGAATATAACCGAATGATTTGAGAGTTACAATGTGTGTAAATTTGTAAAAAGCGTGAATGAATCCAGAGAGAGAGAGAGCTTTTCTCTGATCTCCTCCTTCTCCTTAAATAGCTATCAGCCACGTTTGAAGGATCCTAACCAGCCTCCGAGATTTGCTCCGTGAGTTGGGGGATTCTCAACAGTCTCCTTTTGACCGGGTCCTGCGCAACCAGCCTGAGCTACTCCTGTTAGCTCCTTGTAAATGAGGTCCGGAGCTCTCCTCCGTGACCTGTTTATAAACGAGGTCCGGAGCTCTCCTCCGTGACCTGTTTTGTTGACGTTCCTTCCTTAGCAAAAACAGCCTCCGGCTTCTTTTTGACTCTTTTCTCAAAAGATTAATTGCCAATGGGCTTACAGTGGCCCATAGTCAACTCTTATCGTTCTAGCCCAATAGTCTCAGCTAGCGGGCCATATTTGGGCCCAACAATGACCATACTACAAATTTGTGTACCATGGTCTATGACCATGCTATGAACGGCTTGGCTGAAACCTTTTATAAAAGACATAATCAACGTCCAGCCTAAAGCTTAGGGACATCATGAATTTACATGTATATAAGGTTAATATGCATCAGGCCATATAAGTGAGCATAGATATTCCCATTTCAGATTGAATACGGGTCACGAGCCAGACATATACCATCTTAAGAGATTTTGAATAAACCACCACAGACATATGTGCCGTCTAAGATGGAACCTCAGAAGAGGATTGGAAATATATGTTGGATATAAGTATGTCTTTCTCCCACGAGTTTTAAGAGACCTTGAGCCAAAAATGGGTGATAAGATTGAGGCCAGGTACACGGATTGCATGAGTCAATGAATCCGACTATCCAATATTTGAAGGAGAATGTAATAAGCTGGTAAAGAATGATAAAAGAGTAAAAGAATGATAAAGGAAATAGAATGGTATTAACCATCATTGTCTTGGCAAGATCCCCGGACTAGAAAATATGATTTAAGACGTCCATATGATATTAAAGAGATGACACAAAGCTAGCAGAACTAGATGCCAGACAAAGTGACCTGAAAAGAAAATAAAAGAATGACTATGTCATACCAGATTAGCACCACGAGTTTTGATGTCCTAGAGAGACATATTCAAGTTGCTACAGGGTCTATTAAAGATAGAATAATAAGTTCCATAGGATTAAGGAACCTTGGAAAGAAAAGAGAAAGGTGCATACAATGACAAGACAGATCCAAGGTCATAAAGTAAACCAGACCAGACTTGGAAATAAGGCTGGCCAGCTGAACATCTAAGGTACCAAACCATGTAGCGTAGGACGCCAAGCTGCTAGGTAATAAATGTCCTAGATAATAATCTCAAATCGATTAGATCATGTATGGAACACAATGGAACCACATAAGAGTGTCGACACATAGATGATATATTTGTATAAGAATGCGCAAGAAAAGTAGCACTTGAGTTCCAAGATATAAGCGAGGATCATAACCCACATTAATATGAGAATGCATTCATAGATGAAAACGTGGGATTATAGTAGATATGCGTATTAGCCATATATATAGAAACGTCATCTGATGATATAAACCAGTGGACAAATAGGTCTTGTGAGGGAAAGAAAATAGTGAGACATAAAGCACGACTTATTGCAAAAGGATTCTCACAAGAGACCAGGAATAGATTATGTGGTGGTTGCAGTGACTTTAGTCTGGTCATAACTGAGAAAAGAAATTAGATGGTCCACTGAATAAAGATATAGAAGTACCATAGAAAATTGAGCTCAAATATAGAGAAAGGTTCTCAAGAACAACATTACGTATAAAATCATATTGATATAAGTGAATGTTGATAATCTAGACCTCTGGATACATGTCCCAAATAGTTGAATATCCCGAGAAAGAATTTGGAATGAAAGACCTAGGCAAAAACAATTCTGTTTTGGGTTTACTGCTTGAGTACATTAATAATGAAATCCTTGTACATTAAATGGCATATAGAAAAGGTACTCAATAATTTTGATAAAGACCAAAATCGTGGATATGGTCCAAAGAGAGACAAGGAAGAAGTCTATGGTCCCGAAGTGCCATATCTCAGTTCCATGGGAGCCTTGATGTATCTAGCAAGCCACATTAGACCTAGATACATGTTTCTCGTGTTTTTACTATTTAGACTTAGCTCATATCCGACCTAAAGCCACTGGGACGGGATTAGACGTTGTCTATCAAAATTCACATAATGTTTTAGGTCGTGAGCATGTCAAAAGCTGCAAGTGTGTTGCAGGCTGTGAGTGAGTACGATACTATCCCTGAGCCATGTCATTGCAGCAACATCAGATTGCAATATCTTAGCCATTCATGGGAAAGTTGTGGGCGTGTGAGGAGAAGGTTCATGACCTAACATGTATGTTTCAGTGCGTGGTATAGTCCACGGCAAGGAAGGTCATGAGGTGCCATCAAAATATAAGTATGAACTGATATATTTTGGCTAACAAGTTTCACATATGGGACTGCAATGTCAGTATGGGTCATTAAGTGTGTATCAGTGGGCAAAGAAGGACCATAATGGCTGAAGATAGTGACCAAAAGTATGTTTGGTCGACGACCATGACCTAACTTGATCGGAATCCGGCATGGTCGATGGCAAAATAAGAACATTGTGTCCATATGGACTAAGGCATGACCATAAGCACAAAGAAGTCAATTAGTCCGTATGTACTTGAGTCGAAAGACTCAACATATTCAAAAGTATTTATAGTATGGCCAAACCATCAAGTCTAAAGGCTCCGTGAGACATGAAAGGATATGTGAGTGATGATTGGCCGCAAGTTAAAAAGTCCATCTGAGTAAAACCACTAGTGGAGCTAACGTACATGGACTGGTCGAGTAACACACACATCTGACCAAAGCATAGAGTGGTTGATAGCAAAGATTCATGAGTTGTCCTTATATTAACAAAGAAGTCCGAAGCATTACAAGATTGTTCTAGCAACAATTCAGAAGATCTATTCAGCAAGTGAGGTTCAAACCAGGGGGGAGTAATACGTGTTGTACTTTTTTTACTCTCTTTGGTTTTATCCATTTTTCCCTATTGGGTTTGAGTTTTCCTGGAAAGGTTTTAATGAAGCAACATCCAAAGCGTATTACGAACTCTTAATGGTTATGGCATCCAAGGGGAGTGTTATAATCCTTATAGTGGATGAGCCATAACCATAACTTAGATCATAGGGCCAATCTGAGATAGACATAGGCGGCCATTATGCCTTATTTCATTTTCTATGTATTAGTAGTTTTCCTATTTCTAGTTAGATTAGGATTTGTGTAATTTCCATTTATCTATCTCTTGTAACCCATATATATATGGAGTCTTATGATCAATAATAAGACAAACAATTTATCTCTATAATTCTCTCTGGTTTATAACATATATATTTTTTTGTACTTTTTGGCTAAAACCCAGCTTTTAAATAAGTAATAAATCATGTTTAATGGAGAGTTCTTAGGAAAATTAAGAACCGGTTCTTAGTTTTTAATTAAGAAAAACTAAGAATCGGCTTTTTGGGAAAAAAAAACAAAAAATGTCGTATCATGAATTAAAAAAACCACCCTACGCAATTAACATGTATTAAAAACCAGTTTTTAGTTTTTTTTATTTAAAAATTAAGAGCTGACTCTTAATATCTTAGGAACTCCTTCCTAAGAATCTCCCAATAAACATGGCCTTGAGGATTTGTATTGTATTTTGCAATGAACACTCACTCTGTGCGGGAAAAGGGCATATTCATGCCCAAACAATTTCAATCGTGCCAAATACAACCCGAACAAATTGTCAGTGCCAAATACGACCTGGACTACTTTATAATTAAAAAAAAACTACCTAAACTTTTTAGAACGAGCCTAAACCTACATTGACCGTAACAGAAGTTAGTCGTTTTGATTTCATTATTTTTTACAAAAATATGCATATTCCGGGACTCGAACCCGTGCTTTGTCACTCTTTAAAACGGACACATCAACCACTATACTAAAGAAACTTTTTGAAATTATACTACACATTTGCAATTATATATGATACTATACTTTTTCATCTTCTCTAATCAAAACTTTGGTTATTATTATTTTTGATTCTTATAAATATATTAACATGTTTTTTTAATTATATCATCTTTAATAAGTTTATATTATACTAAAATATAAATAATTAAATATTTATATTTATACAAAATTAAATATATTTCATATTTTGTACCTATTTACAAAATGTCCATATATAAATTATTTTAAAGTTTTAAAACTTGAATGGTAATTTCTTTTATTTTGGCAAAGTATATTCAACTTATATTAATTTTTACCTGAGGAAATATACTTTGCCAAAATAAAAGAAATTACCATTCAAGTTTAAATTTTTAAAATAATTTATATACGGAAATTTTTTTAAATATGTACAAAATATGAAATATATTTTAATTTGTAGAAATATAAATATTTTATTATTTATATTTTAGTATAATATAAACTTATTAAAGATATAATAATTAAAAAACATGTTAATATATTTATAAAAAATAATAATAACCAAAGTTTTAATTAGAGAAGATAAAAAGTATAGCAGCATATATAATTGCAAATATGTTGTATTATAGCAAGAAGTTTCTTTAGTCTAGTGGTTGATGTGTCCGTGTTATAGAGTGACAAGGCACCGGTTCGAGTCCAAGATTGTGTATATTTTTAAAAAAATAATGAAATCAAAACGACGTCGTTTTATTATTTTAACGGTTGACTAACTTCTGTTATGGTCAATGTAGGTTTAGGCACGTTTTAAAAAGTTCAGGTAGTTTTTTGAATTATAACATAGTTCAGGTCGTATTTAGCACTGACAATTTGTTTGGGTTGTATTTGGCACGATTGAAATTGTTTGGATAGGAATATGCCGTTTTCAGTTCAACACTAACTTAGTTCGATCTAATACGTCAATTATGGTGCGTCCTCTACTTATCAAATCCAACTACTGATATATATCTAATCATTATGTTCAAGTTTAATGGATATTGTTTAAAGATTCGAGTTGTAAGATGTATTATCTGAATTAGTTTTGAACTATTAGATGATTTGCCTTCTTAGATCTTAGGCTCACAAACTTATCGTAGTCAATTGGTTCCTTGCTCCATTTTGATTCTTTTCCTTACACTTTAATCGTAGGGATGTTCAGAGTACGTTATTTTTTATTCGGCCAGGTTCTATTAGATATAATTAGAGTTTGAGGTTTTGAGGGGATAATTCGTTTTTGTGAATTTAACAGATTTTTTTTGGGGGGTTTATTATAATATCTCGATTTTGTAGTTTTGGCAAAAATCGAGAAATTTTGGTTTTGCAATTTTTGTGATTTTTTTAAAAAAAAATTAATTTTGTAGTTTTGGTATAAAGTTTTGTTTTTGTGTGGTTTAACCAAAAACCCTCAATTTTGATGATTTGGAGGAAAAATAAATTTTCTGATTTTGGTTAAATAGTTAATTTTGTTGTTTTAATAAGAAATTTGATTATACGGCTTTGGTAAGATTTTCGATTTCGCGGTTTTGATGGAAAAAAATTATTTTTGCCATTGACTATAAAATTTAATTTTGTGATTTTGGTAGAAAAGTTGTTTTTGGTTAAAAACTCGATTATGTGGTTTTAAATAAAAAATATATTTGTCGACAAAAAATATATTTTTCAATTTGATGAAAAACTTCAATTTTGATGTTATACAAGAAAATTTGATTTTTTTATAAATGAACAAATTTAAAATTAAAATATATATATATTTTATAAAAAGATGTGAGGTGAAATAAATAGACTAAAACTTAAACTCTATAAAATTCATGGATTGATTATTTATTAGCCTTGTTTCAGAATTCAGGATTATGGGTAAACATATCTATACAGTATTAAGTTAAGCTCACTTTAATATATTGTATACTAGGATAAGACCCGCGCCTTGCGCGGGATGAAGCTATTATTTTTATTATGTTTTTAAAAATGAAACAATAGTTCGGTTTCATTCGGATTAGAGGTGTTCAATCCGGATATCGGGTTTCGGTTCGGCTCGATTTTTTGGTATTTCGATCATTAAAATATAACTACTATTCTAAATCTATATGTACTTCAGTTTGATTT